>JAOWBN010221952.1:0-13160 GCA_028565015.1 Pinguicula moranensis | reverse complement strand
CTCTTCTTTCGAACACTGGAAACACTTCCCTATATATATATATATATATATATATATATATATGATGTGTCCATGGGCATTACTACTCGTAAAAAATATGAATTTGGTGAATAATAAATAATTGTGAAGTCCATAATTTCTTGCATGTCGGGAGTTACCCTTACCTCCTTCCTGGTAAGATCATTATCCCTAATTAATTGAAAGCACAAATGTATACCGGATAGACCAAGGGCTGAGGGAGGGGGGGCAAGCCAGGCCTGCCCCTTCCCTCTTGGCCTTATTTTGTCAAAAGAAAATAAAAAATTAATAATAAATAATATTTAAATATTTTTGTTATATAATGTTATATATGTTTGTTACTCAATTATTGAAGAATAACTTTGTAGTATATTGCAAAGACACAATAATTGGCAAGAATTTAATTATCATGGCAGATAAGCAAATAAATTATGTCATCCTTACTCACCCACCCCAAAAATACCTATCCCCTTAAAAGCATTTATTTCCACAATAAAATAAAAAATTTATGCACCCCAAATAAATTTCAACCCACTCTACAAAATTTTGATAGATCCGGCATTTGAATAGACAAAATCAATTCATTCCATAAGTGTTTTATATTCACATCTATTTTATAACTTGACCAAAACATTCATAGCCTCATGCCCGACCCTGTTTGTAATTAGATCCAATAAATTACCCTCCGCCATTATGCATCATATCATTTTATGGCCAATGACCCATGTAATTTGTTAGAACGAAAAAGTTGTCCCATGTGGATAAGAATAAAGTGAAAAGTGGGTTTAAATAATTAAACATCATATTAATTGGTAGAATATTTTTTGGGGTAAATCCCCGAAAATAAAATCATGAAGAGTTCGGCCTAAAGAAAACAACAATATTATACCAATAATATAACGTCTGATCGGTCCGAAAATTAAGCTTAATAAATATTTATTTTCAAGTGGTCAAGTGAAAACCATGATCGTGATTCGTGGGGCTGATAGATTAGTGAGTAGTACACTGACTCACCTCTGACTATGACGAGTCTAATTCTTGGTTTCGCCATTCATAGCGAACCATCATCATGATTATAGCATTGCATGCCCTTCGCATATCCTGTTATCATCACATGCCGTGTATGTGTGATGGATACATGTGGAACCATCTTGGATTTATCCTTTGTCACGATCTGTGCGCGTGACCACGTATAGGGTTCGAGAATCCGCTGGAATAAATTTGGATAAAAATGAACAATTTCAGTATTAGATTTCGTAATCGGCTCAATTTCATCCATAGGAGTTTATTATTTTATTATTGTAATTATTAGTTGAATTTTAACATTTTCACTCAAGTCTAATTGATCAAATAAATTCAGACATCGTATATAAGTATAAGCCAACAATGGGTGTATAAGTAGAATTTGTTTTTTCTCAATCTACCGAAAAAAAAAAATGAGCCAAGGAGTCGCAAGAACAAAGCATTGGTCTTTCTTGGCAAATGGGAACATAAGAAGCATTGAGGAGCAGCATGTGATGGCAACATTTCTTTTAGGGAGGCCAGTTGGTATTTAAGAATTCGGGAATTCCCGAAGTTTCGAATCCCAAAGTCCCGAAGTCCCGAAATTTTCAGAACTTTGAGAGTACGGTCCGGGAACGAAAATAGTTTTCCGTTCCCAAAAAAATTTTGGGACGGGAACGGGAATTACCTATTCCAGTCCCGAAGTTCCAAAATGCCGAAATTCCCAAAGTCCAAAATCCCGAAGTCCCAAAAATTGGGACTTCGGTCCTGGAACGGGAACCATTTTCCGTTCCCGAAATTTTTTTGGACGGGAACGGGAACAACCATTTCCCGTCCCAAAATTCCGAATGGCTACCCCTAATTTTTTTGGTTTATCTTTATTCGTATCGATTCATTGCCAAACATATTTAATTATTTATTGTTATTAGTGTTCTTGTATTTAGTAAAGTTGTTGGAACTCAATACATCAAATGACGCAATGTATATTGGGTCGCAACAAAAATGACCTCTTTGTATAATTATAAGGGCAAGGCCACGTACATCTGACCCCCCAGACCCCAATTTAATTGGGAATATATTGGGTATGTTGTGGATTGTGGAGCGTTCTTGTATTGTTGTTAGTATTCTTACGCCATTAGGATTCAAAGTCTCATTGGGCTTTTTAAATTCAAGTAGTTGTAAGCCTCGAAGGCGGTCAGTTTTGATCAATTTTTTGAATTTTGAATTGCATTGCAATTTTATTGTGAGAAGTTTGTTCACTTAATAGTCTATCATTGCATCAGCTGGTATTAGAGCCTAACTCTTTGCCATGCAGCCGAAGAGACTACATGAACAATCAGTGGAGGACATTCATCAATCTAATGCACTCGCGTAGCTAAGACACCAGGTGGATATGTTGATGCAGCACCCCCCAACAATTGTTGCAGGAGCACCAATAAATGCAAATTTCCTTTTGCCCCTCGCCGCTAATGGTGTAGCTCCGCATGGGGGATGGCACAACGAATCTAGGCGATGAAAAATGGGATTCAAGGTGACATACTTAAGGTCACAGACGTGCTCGAGCCCTGAATAGATGCTTTGGAAAAAAACTTGATTTTAAGGAGAATGACCGCCACGTACCCATCATGGTCATGCATTTCTACAATTGCGCCGTCGCCTGGTGGCAACAATATAAGGTGACATGAGAACGACTCGACAAGGCCGATTTGTCCCAAGTTGAAGAAACATATGCATCGAACTTTCTCCCCCATAACTATGTTCGGACTTTGTATCACCGATTGCGTAATCTTCGTCAGGGGAAAAAATCCATCACTGAGTATACACTCGAGTTCTATATGCTCCTAGACCATGATGATATAATGGAGACGAAGGAGCAACTCATGGCGTGTTATGTTGTCGGCTTGAAGCAACAAATTAAGGATATGGTCAACCAGTTGGATCCGGCCATAGTATCGGAAGCTTTACAGCATGCTCTTCAGTTTGTAAAGTAGCAAGGGTGTCGGCCTTATATAGTTGGGGGATGGCATGACAAATCCAAGCATTGGGAAACGGGAATCAAGGTGTGCATACTTAGGGTCACTGGCGTGCTCGGGCCATGGATAGTTGCTATGGAAAAGATCTTTGATTTCAAGGAAGATGATCGCCGCGTACCGCTCATGGTCAAGCCGGAGACACAATGCTTCACATGACTCCAGTTGAAGTTTGTGATGTTTATGAGCATCTTTCAATACACTCTCAGTGGATGTATGTGAGGGTGAGCTCCCATGGACTCGAGTTATAACAATTGGTCCACACACTTAAAGGAGAGAGTTTATGGGCACGAAATGCCGAACCTAGTGGAAGTTCTCCAAGCGTTCATCAATGTCACATATAAAAGCCATGAGAGAAGTAGCCTACTGTTTGAGTCAATTGAGGCCTTCATCAAGAAGGTTGACATCCTGATTGGGCTACTAACCATCGAGCTCCATCATACTCTAGAGGAGAAGGTGCCTAGACTACTGGAGCAAGCAAAGGAACTCATAGTTTTGAGTTCTAAAAGGGTAGTTGAAGAGTCAGATTACAATCTCATTGTTAATGGTTTCCCTCTTGATGTAGGTAATGGAGAACCGGTGGGAGAAAGAGAAGATGAAATCAAAGAAGAAGCAGAAGATAATAAGGAGGGAAAGGCTCGAGCACAACGAAGAGGAAAAGATCTCCCAGGAAGGAGAGGCAAAGGAAGATAGAGGAATCAATGACGAATTCGAGCCACAAAAGGTGGCCGATCAAACTATGCCTCTAGTGCCCCTTCCCAAAAATCCCAAGCTTGGGAATAAGGATAAGGATTTCTCTTCCTCTTTTGATATGCTTTCAAAAGTTAACATAAAGTTTTCTCCTCTAGGTCTCTTTAGAAGCATACCGTCCTAGGCCCAATTCCTCAAGGAACTTAGTCTGAACAAAGGAAAGAGCAAGCAAGAGAATGAGCCCTTGGTCTTGGGTTTGAAAAGCGTTGCAATGGGGTCACTAGGCAAGGTGAAAGGCCAAGGGACTTCTTTAAAAGTTCTTGACCTTGGTGGATCGGTGCCACCTCCTTGAACTTACCATGTGAGTCGAGCTAAATGACAATAAACAAAGTTCTTCTTCGGATGCACCAAAGAGTATGTTTTTGCTTTATTAACGCTTTCTTAGGTATTAAACTTAGACCACTTTCTTTGGTCTTAAATTTTTAGCACTTTCATAACAATACAAAAGCCGTGGAGGAGTACAAAAATTTCTCTACAGGAGACCACCCCATTTTCAATGTCCAAGTCTGTGTGGCCGCCTTCACACCCTTATTTTTGCTGAAATCTCCTCCTAGCAGTCGCCACTTTCTGAATGACGATCACCTATGCTTCTTCAAAAATTTTGTAAAGTTTTGGTCGGTGATCACCTCCCTTTTGAGACAACTTCCTTTCCCTGTGCTAAAATATTAGGAAAATATGGAATGTGTTGAAGGTGGGCGTCACACTCATTGGGTCAACCACCCTCTCACACCAGACAATTATATACTTTCGAGTGGCGACCACCATCACTTATGTGGCGACTACCCTCACTCTCATATTCTCTGGGTTTTGGGTTGAGGAGACCACGGGCACTTTTGCAGCGACCGCCTCAGATGATTTTCGAAAAAAAGGAAAAAAAACACTTAAGACTGGGTTAAATGGAGGGGGTTTATATGAGGGGAACCATTACCCCTCTACACCACACCGCCGAAATTTGGTAAGCCACCTCCATACAAGCAAGGCACATCACTTCTTCCTCCCTTTCCCTTGAGCATGATTGTCGAGAAGTTAGTGATTTTATGACCTTACGGTTGCTCTCTTTGTGAAGTTTAGGTTTGGGGAAGGCCTAACTTCCTTACATTAGGGTGCATGCCTTTTCAATTTGGGTGTTTGTCTCTTTTGCATCTCGTTCTGAGGCCAATGCATGATCCACACGTATTGCTCATTCTTCTTATCTTTCCTAGTGCATAGTTTTGGGGAGGGGTCTATGAGATGTTGTTTATTCTTTATTCTTTATTCTTTATCACTTTATCACATCTATCTCTTCGGAGGTACACATGACGGATATCAAGGAAGTGGCCATAAGGGCGCAACTACCACCACCTCCAAATTCTCAAACATGCTTCACCTCGTCCTCAAGGGTATTTTCCTTTCTCTTTACTTTTTTCTTTGACCTTTGATTGATTTTTTTGTTGCTTGTATGCCCCTCTTTTCCCTGTCTTCAAAACATAGAAGGACATGTGTTAGTTAGGTTTCGGGGGAGTTTTGCGAACTTGTTCTTTGTTGTGCTTTAACTTTGTTTCGTGCATTTCTTTGTTTTTTTAGTTATATTTTATTTTTATTTTTTACACCTGTTTCGAGCATGCATTCCTCCATTATCACTTGGCTAGTCTTCTAATATTGCCACCTTCATCTTATTCATGATTTATGTGGCACACCTGACTAGAATGGTTGGATTCATTTTATGACATCTTTGGTAGTTAGTTGACTCTTTACCACAAATTATATGTTGGCATGTTAGCTCGACTGCTTTCCTGATTCATTTTCATGCACAATAAACCTTTTGGTATGAATGGAGAGTCAATGCATATGACTGAGAACTTGAACCATGAATTAGGCGCACCTATTTTTCATGTTCTCACTCATCTTTAGTGAGAATGAAAGAATTGAGAGATAAAGTGTCTCGCTTATTTTTTATTGCGAGAACTGGTATTTACTACTTAGGGTGTCTTTCCTATCCATTTTATTTAAGATTAAGGGTCTAGGAGATATGACTGGGAGTCACAAGACTACATTGTTTTGAGAATGAGATGAAGAGCTCATATGCAAAATTAAGGAATGACATAGCCACCTTGATACCATCCCTTGTGTTTATTTGATTGTAATGGTATTTGAGACCTATCCAAACCTTCAAGTTAGCTCCTATCAATAAGTGGTTCTCATGCTGTTATTGGTGCTCCATGAAAAAGCACTCAAAAAAAAAAAAGAGAAAGAATAACTCTATGAAAAAAAAAGTGCAAAAAGAAGGATTTGGAGCCTTATTTGAAATTAACCCACTACTATTGAGTTTGAGGCTTAGATTTAGAGATAGACTTCTCCATGTATGCTCTTTAAATCTTATTGTGCTTAGCTTGTTTTCAATACATGCTTAGACTACTTTCACCGTGCATGCAACTTTTCTTTGAGTATGCATTATTTTTGCGGCTGACTCCACCACGAGAGGAACAACACCTATACACTAACCCCTATGAGAGGGTGGAGTCGAGGCCTAGTCATGGAATATTTTTTATGGCTACGCATTGGGGTTTGTAGTTTGAATGATCCGGCGTAGCACATACACACGATGAAGGGTTGCATGAGAGTAGGTTGGCATATTATTGATGATCATTGCACTTGCTTTATGCTTGAATGTGTCTATGGGTGAATGCTCCAACCTAATTTGCTTGATAGTTCCTTAATCACACTTTGAGATGGATAGGGTGTCAAAAAGGTAAAGATGGTTCGGTGGAGATTTGTTCTTATTGACTGATTTATCTTGTTTGTTCACTTTAAGTGTTTTTGTGTTTTGTGTTTGCTTGAGGATATGCAAAGCCTAGGCTTGGGGGATTTGATGAGTTGGTTTTACACCAACTCATCATCGGATTTTAGCCTCCTTTTATTCTCTTCCAAGCATGTTTTTGTTGCTTTGGTTGATTGTTTCTCCTTCGTTTCATGTTTCTAGGAACTCGAAGGTGAAAAACACAAAAGAAGAAGAAATTAGTGCAAAATAATTAGTTTTAGGAGTTTCACTCGGAGGTGCCCGTCTCTACTCAAAGGCAATCACCTCAGACAAAGGACACGAAAACCAAGTCACTGGAGGCACCCATCCCCACACTTAAAGTTGTTACCTTCACAACTTGAATTAAACAAGCAAGTTCGAGTGGCACCCCTCGTAAATCTTTGTACTCCCCAAAGATAAATTTGGCTAAGGCCCCGATGGGCGCAAAAGAGTGGTGACGCCTGTCCATTGGGCCGTGTTTTTTCAATGACAGACATCAAAAACTTTGGACGCCCGTCTAGTTAAATTGGCGAAAATTCGGCTAAAGGTTCGAGGGGCGCCCAAATATAGAGACGCTCGTCCAATTAATTCCAGAGCAAATTCGGCCAAGGCTCCGGTGGGTGCCAAAAGTGGCGACATCCATCCACAAGGCAAAGTTTTTTGAATGACAGGTATCAAGAAGTTGCGACGCCTATCTAGTTATGATTTCAAAAGGGGTTCAAATTTTGGAAAAGATTTTTGTAGTTTGATTCAAAAGTTAAACCCAAAAATGGAAGTTATAAAGGAAAGAAAAATCATTCCATTTGGTTGCCTCCCAAGAAGTGTTTTTTTAACGTCGTTTAGCTCGACCCATCAATGAAATCTCAAGGATCTCCTTCATCACCACCATGTTGAAGATAGGGCTTAACCCTTTGGGCATTCACTTGCAAAATATCTCTGGTGCGTAGGTCAAGCAATGCAATAACTCCATGGAGGAAAACGTGCACAACGGTAAAAGGGCCCAACCGTCATGGCTACAATTTTCTTGGAGACAACTCAAGAAGAAAGTTAAACAACGACGCACATAATCCGGGATAAAAATTCTTACCAACCAAGTCCTTTGTCATGATAGATCTTGGGAAGCCTTTTCTCTATCTCGGCATTCACATTTATCGCCTTTCCCATCTCATAGATCTCGTCTAGTGGAAATGGATGCTCCTCTTCGGCTTTGTTTAAGTTCATATTCAGCTCCTTGATTACATCAACTTGTATGGAATCTTGCTCTCCAATGAATACTCCTCTCGGTCAATCATTACTGAGAAGTGGATGACGCTTTGGCGTGAACATAAGTGCATTGTCAAGATAGGGCAAGGGAGTAAATCCTCCCTCTCCAACCTTCATAGATTTCATTCCGGAGGATGTAACAAGCAATATGTATGTGCACCTTCCAACAAGGATGGCTCTCGCAATTGACATGGATTATTAAGCTTTGCATCTTGGCACTCTTTTTATTTCTCTTTCTCAACGGACTTCAAACTCTCAATAGAATCAAGATTAGGACATCTGTTATTGTAACTGGGACTTTGAATAAATTTGAATATCTTAAAGCAAGCTTCTTCATCTCAGACTCGAAGCACCATCTCACCTTTCTCAACATCGATGAGTGCTTGTCCAGTTGGCCATAAATGGTCTTCCAAGAAGGACCGTGAGTTTTTTTATCTTTGGTTGAAGTTTCATCAAAGTCATGGATCAGAAAACCAGCAGGAAGTATAAACTCCCCAACTTTGACCAAGATATCCTCTACAGCTCCGTCAGCTTGCTTAACCGACTTGTCCGCAAGTTCAAACTTTACATTAGTTGGGCTTAGGTCCTTGCAAGCCCAACTTTGTGTACAATGAATAGGGAATGACATTGACACTTGCACTTGAATCCACCACGATTCTTACAATGAATAGGGCACTCCCATTTTCCATCGTGATACTTAGATTGAAGCTTCCTCGATCTTAATTGGTTATAAACTCACCATCATGCTAGCAAATTCTAGCTTATACTCTTCTTGGTAAATAGTTCCATGAACGCCCTTGCATAAGAGGAACTTTCTTGATAAGATGCAATAGAGGTAGATTTTTGTTCATCTCAGAAAGTAAGGAATATATGGAGTTAAATTTTTGTCCTCTCCTAACACGGCTTGGAAATGGAGTGGTGGTATGTAGGACTCAATGGCCTTTTGGAAAATAAGTCCTTGAGATTTGTCATTCATCTCATCTTTCTTGTCTTCCCTTGAAGATAATGCGGTGTCAACTTGTTCTTCCTCTTGATCAAGACTTAAAACCATGATGGCCTTCACGTGCTCAGTTTGCCTTGGTAGTTTTCCTTTTGGCTAAACTCTAAGCTCATTCGCCAATTGTCCAACTTGGGTCTCCACATTCTTAACCTAAGTTTTCAATGACTCAAATCTATGCCTTGATGCTTGGATAAAAGTGTTCAAGATCAGCTTCCTAGGTGCATTGCTTGATGTTGCTCCTGACTCTCATTGTGATTTGGGCCAAGATAGTTATTGATTCAGTACGAGAGGTTGGGGTGGTTTCAAATTCTCAGATAATAATGAGTTGAATTTGCATGTGGGTTGCTCCTTTGGTATTAAGAGTTGTGGCCTTGGTTTCTTTTTTCTTCCTACTTTTTCCTACCAATGCTTTGGTCCATTACCGAATTAGCTTGCTCTATCATAGCAACATACCCATCTCCCATTGGCATATTATACATACTTCCCCATGGCCATACTGACCATATAACTTCGCATCTTGCACCTCCTTGATTAAATGAGCTAATGTTAGACTTGGAGCCCTATGAATCATGTATTGAACAATAAAATGTTGAATTGTCCATTGAATGGAACTTACATATGCCTTATCCATTTATAGTATGTGTTGGATATCATCAATGGAATTCTATGCTTACAATAGATGTACCTTGATAGTTCAGTAAAAGGCATCTTGTAGGGGGATTGAATTTCAAGATATACAATCTAAAACTAAGTCTATGGTCATATAAATTAAATTCTCGAAAGATTTGAGTTGGGATCTCAAGACTTTCTATGGCCATTCAAGTTTTTCAGAAATCCTTGTGAAGGAAGAGGTCGATCAGGTCGTTAGTGTAGCGTTGCTTAGATGGATACTTCTATATGTGGAAAAAGCCCTTCTACATAAGACTAGCCAAGATGTGATAATGAGATCTTTAATCTCTATTAGCCAAAGAAACTCATATCGTGTCACAATGTGATTCCCTACGCTTCCTTGCCCCTATCGGCTTTTTTTATTACCTGCCGGTTAGCAAAATATTTTTGGTAGTACGAATAGATGTGCCTCTCCATGTATAAGTTATCTGAATCTTGAGTGTCCTAAGAGAATCTGGTCTATGACGTTTAGTTCTTTGAGTTCTTTGGTAAGATCTCGTCGCGATCGTATAGGGCGAATTCCTTACATCTTGGAAGCTAAATGAAGTAACTAACCTGAAATCCTGGGTACAAGATAGAGTTCACACCTCACTTTGCCCCGTTGGGCAAGAGTTGAATCATAATTTCCATGAGGAATTTATTCGGTACTTGAACAAGAGCGCTCGTCCATCCACAAATGAAGATTTGTTGAAATCATTTGTTCATTGGAGAATAAATGTTAGTTGCGCAAGACACATTAGGATGGGTTAATGAATATTGGATCTAGACCTATTTTTGAACCTTGAGTAAGGATTGTGTATACATAGTAATTATGTCACTAGACGATCAAAAGTAAATTTGAGTAAGAAAGTGCATAAGAGATAAAAGTTCAGCATCGTGCTCATAATGATATGTTCACAAAGTTAAAGGATTAGTGACTCGGCGAAAGAGTTTTACGAGCGATGATTAATCAGTTTGAAGCTCACTATATGGGTCCATCGGTCCCAATCTAGCTTACAAAGGACATAATCCTTTGTTTATAATTGCTCAAAAGAATTAGACACAAAATAATAGAAGTTTATGAAACAGAGGAAAAAGAAAAGGATCATTTTGCAAAAATGAAGCATGAGCCAAAATGGAGGTGTCGCACGCGGGCATACCTTGATGTATCGCGTGCTTGAACAACGTGGGGTAAAAGTGTCGCCCTTCCGCCCCATCGGAAAAGAGTCTCGGGTGCATGTCTTATATATTCTTCTAGAAGTGCAAAAGAGATCCATCGTATTGTGTGTAGATTTAATCTCAGATGAGCAAAAATCTAAGGTAGAAGAAAAACTCTCCTTTTTTCCTCAACCCTTTCTTGACCCACGCACCCCTAGACTTAGGAATTTCGAAAATATCTTTATATTCTTGATGAAACAAGTTGTGTTGTGGCTAAGGGTATTGCCTTATGTTTATAATAAAACATAAGGTTTTGGGTCTTAGTTTAATTGTCTTACAAGTTAGAACAATTAATTAATTAATCAACTCCTTTATTAATTATGTTTCCTAATTCATTATAATTAAATATAATTTAATTAATTCTTGTTGGGCTCTTAATTAAATCTCATTTAATTAAGTCAAATAAAACTTTAATTATAATTCTAGTTATAATTTCATAGACTCTTTAATAAATAACTTAATCATGGGCCCAAATTAGACTCTTTAATTCATGAAAAAAATAATCTATTGGATTATTGGACTTTGTTTCTAATAAAACCATGAAGAAAAAGTGAGGCATGCACGACCCCTCTGTCGGACTGCCTAATGCCCCACGTGCCCCAACAGGTCGACCATGCACGACACACAATCATGCAATGTTCGGATGATTCGGACTGTTCGGACGGCCCAACTTGTGCCTCGGGCATGGTCTAGGCTAGGCGCAAGGTCGTGTGCCTCCTGCAATGAGCCATTATATGGAACACTTATTTGTGCGAGCCCGCACAGGGAATCTATGCATGCGGCACTCTATCACACATGCGCGCACAAGGCCATTGCGTAGGACATGCTATGTGATGCCCCATGCACTACTAGCGCCCGATGGGCGTTAGCACATGATGTCGGTGTGCAAAACTTGCACATTCATGCACATTCTTAGTGCGAGAGGGCTCGGCTTACCACCAGTACAATGCATGTGGGGTGCCTAGCCGAGGCCAGTGTGGCACACGCAATGAATGTCATTCCCTTCCGCAAGCCTGATAGGGCAGGCGGTACTTGTGGCATGCCCGCGTCCGATGCCTTGCATGCAACACCTCCGTTTTGGCTTATACTTCATTTTCTCAAAACGATCATCTTCTTTTTCTATCATTTCATAAAATTCTCATTATCTTTTGTCTAATTCCATTGAACAATTACAAACAAAGTACTACATCCTTTGTAGGCTAGTTTGGGACCAGTGAACGCATAGATTAAGCTCCAAAATAATTAATCATCGCGCGTAAAAATCTTTCACTAAGTGTTTAATCAATTAGCTTCGTGAACATACTACTACATGCACGAGTTTGAACTCTCATCTCATATAGACTTTCTTACTCAAAGATTCCTCTCGGAGCATCCATTGATATAATCATTATGTATACACTATCCTTTACTCAAGGTTCACAAATAGGTTTAGGTCAAATGTCTGTTAATCCACCAAAATGTATCTTGTCCCATGAGTACCATTTATTCTCTAATGAACAAATTAATCCAACGAATCTTCATTCGTGAACGAGCACGACAGTTGTGTGAATTTTATCTTGTCCCAAGGATTTCCGGTTATCTACTTCATTTAGCTCCCAAGATGCAAGGGATTCTACCTGTGAACAACTCAAAGAACCAAATGTCATAGAACAGAGTTTTTCAGGGCACTTAAAATTCACATAACTTATACATAATCATCTTTGTGATGTGATATGAATTTATTTGCCTAATGGAGATTAAAGATGTCATTATCAGTAATTGTGTAAGTTGGTGACAAACTCTCGCGACAGGGATGAACAGTAAACCCTTCGTATGAATAGCGAATACGAGCCAATTCCGGTCATCACTTCGGTTAAAACCTTCATGTATTCGATCTACTGATTATTCCCAACACTACAAATCCTGTCTTCTTCCCTAGGACGCTCTCTGGCGCCCGGGAAGGCCCTTTTTCCATTTATCGCCTTTTGCCTTCTATCTTGGACAAATGTTTCACGTTTTGGTTGAGCTTTCTTATTCCTTTTCCTAATTCTATATCTCAGTTCAGATCTCATATTACTGGAGGTAATTTCTTGGATTCAGAATGACTTGGGTAGTGCCTTCCCAACAACAATGAAAGATGAGAAAGGCTTTTCTACGGTTTGCTCAGCAACAATATCAGCAGACTCAGATGGAATATCAAAATTATCAACGTCGAACTCTGGTTCAGAATCAACACCAAACTGGTCGCAGAACATATGCTCAGGTTATGCAGTCTACAACATCAGATAAACAGACTTTTCAGAAAGGAGGGAAGCTAACCTTCTTCATTACAAATTTTCCTCGTGATTGCCCATATGAACACTTATTTCGACAACTTGAGACTGTGGGAAATGTTCGAGCTCTAAGGCTGGCAGGGAAACTAGGTAATCATGGTCTGCCCTTTGGATTTGTGGAATATATTGAGGTTTATGATGCT
>JAOWBN010221941.1:0-13161 GCA_028565015.1 Pinguicula moranensis | reverse complement strand
TAATGCATTGCTAGATGTCGCTTATGATAGTACCGATTTAGATATGGATCCTATCAGGTCGCTCTATCTGGTGAACTGAAAAAATAATATTTAATTATGTGTGACATAATTGGTAAATTTTATGGACGAGACTTAATTGGGTTTTGGTGAGACCACCCAATTCAATTGCAATTTAATTGAATTTAATGAGATTAAATTCATATATATTTATTTGCAATTGGGCTCGAATTAAATTCGAGCCCAACGGATTGTTAAAAACAATTGGGCTTCTAGCCCAATTGAGATTTAAATGAGATTTAAATCTATTGGGCTCAAAAGCCCAATTCGAACAATATATGATTCGGTCGGTTGAAACATTGAAGAACATTCTTCTTCTGTGTTCTTCTTCAGTTTTCGTGCGAACGAAAGACAAAAACTTTCCCGACCAAATCTCGCCGCATTTTTTGCCGGATTCCGATCTAGCAGCCGCTTTGGTTTTCCCAGGTAGTGCACGTGGTAGAGGTTCTCTTTCTTGGGGATTTCATGGTCATTTTCCGCGATCAGTTCGTTCGAGCTCCGGCAAGGTTTTGTTCTCCGGAGACGAATAAGGTTCGTATGGCTATCCTTAACATCTCAGAACACGAATATTGTATGTTTGGGTTCGATTTCACCTTGTGGTTCGATTGTGAACACAATCAAAAAAATTCGAAATCGACCCGGCGATCCTTCACTAACTTGTTAGGTATGTGACCTAAAGCATTGTGCTCTTATTCGTTTCGTGTATACTGAATGACGAAAATCATTTTGTTCCTTGAGTTTTAGATATGTATATTATGGATCATTTGGGTAGTGGTATCAAATTGTGAAACTCCATAATTTTATCAAATTCTAAATCAGTCCATAGTCTTAAAAGTCATTAGCAAAGGAACAACTAGATGACTAAATCGACTAGCATGTGGATTAATGCATGATCATATTTTACAGATCATTGATACGAGGTATCTATTTAATCACATGAATATGAATGCAGGGAGTACATAGTATTGAACTTGATTCATATTGACTTGCTGCATGGATTGTGTTTGTGTCATCAGCAAAGTCAAGCAGTATTCATTCAGTTATTTGAGTTATTCATAATTCTAGATGATTAATGTATATTACGTGGAAGTGGAATTATCAAACACTCCTTTTAACAGATGGGCTATAAGGGTAAGTTTCCGAATATGCATGACTCATGCCGAAAGTTATGAATTATCAAGATGGTACTTTTGTCCGCTCACCTTATGTGAGATTATTAATATCCCTGGGTCCCTTCATGTAGTAATAATTGTTACGCATAACATTTGTGATTTTAAGATAGTCACATATAAATAATTATGTACTGAAGATCAAGAAATTAATTAATGGTTAAGGATGACATATTTCTATGGATTCTATTGGGTCGCTAAAGAAAATTAAAGGATCACGATTTGTCTGTACCAGATCGGATAATAATGCATTGCTAGATGCCAATTATGATTTATTAATGAAAATTAATTTATTACCGATCTGGATATGGATTCTATTGGGTCTCTCTATTTGACGAACTGAAGCATAGAGAACTAATTATGTGAGACATAATTAATTTTGCGAATGGATCGAGATCAGGCCGAGATGAATTAATCAGGATTATTTAATTCGATGACCTCGACATGAGAAGATAAATTGGGTATCGGTGGACCCGACACAATTTACGACTACTGGACTCGATTTAGTTGAGCCTAGCTCAAAGAAGATGGTGAATGGGCTCGATTAAATCGAGCCCGACTAAAATTGGTTATTGGGCTCAAATTATTCTAGCCCAATGCTCAAAATATAAAAATGCGGAAAGAAGAAAGATTTTGGTTGATTTTTTCCGTCGTCTTCTCGATCAACTCATCTTTGCGACTCCGTTTCCGTTACGCCGTCGTTGCTGGAAATTTCTTGATTGAGGTCTAGCAACCTTGCTTCATTACGTCAAGGAGTGCACACAGGTAGAGGTCTCCTTCTTGTGGATTTTTGTGACCAACAAAACTGCATCTTTCACGGATTTCATTCCAAATCCGATTGATTGAGGTATGTTACTTTACCAAGAACTTGTAATACACATTTTTATGGTTTTTTGTTTCGGTTTTGTTCGAAAAAATTGGAAATCCCATACTCCCTTGAAAATCCAACATTGGTATCGGAGTTAGGGCGTGTCCAATTCGTGTTCTTGGTGTGTTATGATGCATTTGGCAACACAAATTTTGTGTTTTGATGCCCAAGTGCATTTGGATGTGAAAATCCCAAAACCCTAGTTCAAGGGGTTTTGGATTTTGCTTATTGATGATGTAATTGATGTTTGGTTATGCAATTAGACAATGAAATTAGAGGAATTCGTGAATTTGCATTTGATTGCATATGAAATTGAGAATTCCTGAACCCCTAATTAGGAGGGTTTCGGATTTTACTCAATTTCATTCAATTGGGATTAGATTATGGTTAATTGATTAAATTGAAGTTGTGTTATGGCTTAATTGATAGTTAATCACATCAATTCGGAAAAAGTCCCAAATTTGGATCAATTTGGGAAAATACCAATACAAGGTTTCAGTTTTTCTGAAATTAAATCTCATTGGTGATGCATTGAATCAATTTTAGTATGTTTATTGATTTAATTGATGTTCAATTGCATGGATTTATGAAAACTCCTCATTTTGTTTCGAATTTATATTGACTCGAACAATTGAGGGGTGTTTCGTGTTTTCCGTAATTGATTGAGTTGCATTTCTAGTTATGAATGTTAGTTGCTTCTTGTTGAGATTGAGTTCCGGATTATGGTTTTATTTTGCTTGAGCAATATGCATTGCCTGTGAAAATGCATTATGCTAACTCGGTCTTGCAGAATGTTGAGTAGTGTGACATGTTATTCGAATATGTTATATTTTTGGAATGCATGTCTGTAATATGGCCTGCTAAACCATTTATTAATTTAAGACAACATGTTTAAGCCATTTCATATATTGGCAACCTGTTTATGCTAGTGTGCCCGATTAGTTAGGATGCTAGTTTCGAGATCATGGGATGGATCTAAGGGAATACGTCTAATGAATAAAGTAATGGATTTGTCCATGGAGCGAAGATGGCACTTCAAGATTGAAGATATCATACTACTCAACCAAAATAATTACATGAGATGTAGTTATTTTTGCATTTATTTATTTAAATGTTTTCCTCGTGCTTTTGAATGTTAATGTATATTAATCGCTCATGGTTTCATGTATTTCAAAGCACGAGTCACGTCCTAATAAAAATTAGGACGTAATACACTTCATATTCTATCATCTTCAAACTATTGAAATGAGGTTGACATGATCCTACTCAATAGGCATCTCCTTGTATCCTTTAGTAGTTGGGGTTGTGCGAGGCACACATAGAATAGGTTTGTCTAATAAGGATACCGGACCATGTTCGAGCCCTAGTGAAAGGTGTTAACTTACACAGAGTGTAGTTAACAAACTGAAAGTCATATGCGTGACATATGGTTAACCAGGATGGTTACCTAAATAAATCCAATCCAAGTTCACGCCGACGCTAGCTTAGTTTGGTAAAATATGGATCTTAGTCCTACTACATGAAGGGACGTATTATATATGTAGTGGGGTGTTCAGTTTTTTTAAACTGTACACAAGACGCGAAACTAAACTAAATCTTTGCATTTGTTTGATGTTTCTTTGTAGATGATGAAACTAAACTAAATATTTGCATTTCAAATGAGAATGTCCAAAGTTCCTAGAAGAGCAGATGACGTTGGGAACATCATCTTCCTCAGGTATTCAGATTATTGAAATCAATTTTGCACTTTCATCTTCTACCTCTTGGGTTGTGGACTCAGGAACTGGTGCTCATATTTGTTCAAATTTGCAGGAAGTAAAAAGTTGGCAAATGGTCAAATGCAATTCAAGTTTGGTAATGGCGTGGTGGTTTCGACCGTAGCCGTTGGGGACTTGGAATTGATACCCAGTGGGCTTGTAATAGAACTTTTGAATGTCTATTATGTTCCGTGTCCTAGCATAAACATTATGTTTGTGTCTCATTTAACTTTTATGGGATACAAGTTTATTATGGAGGACATATATTGTACCATTTTTCAGAATAGTTTGTTTTATGCTAGTTTTCCGTTGTTTAATGATCTTTATGTGACTGAGCAAAGAACGCCCACGTACAATATGAATACCAAACGACTCAAATCTAACAACGATAACTCAACCCTCTTATGGCATTGTCGATTAGGTCATATAAACAAAAATTGTATCAAGAAGCTCCAAACTAATGGTCTTCTGAATCAATTTGATTGGGAGTCAGTTGATCGATGTGAATCTTGTTTACATAGGAAGATTACTAAGGTACCTTTTAATAAGGTTGCCGAGAGAACCACTGAGTTGTTGGCATTAGTGCACACAAATGTGTGTGGTCCTCTAGGCACAAGTGCGAGAGGTAGGTATTCGTACTTCATTACATTTACTGATGATTTCAGTAGATATGACTGTGTTTCTGATAACTCACAAGTTGGAATCCTTAGAGAAATTCAAGGAATTTAAGAATGAAGTCAAAAATTAACTTGGGAATAAGATTAAGGCACTACGATCGAATCATGGTGGCGAATACCTAAGTTTTGAGTTTTGAGATCATCTTAAAAATTGTGGGATTGTTCCAAAATTGACTCCACCTAGAACACCATAGTAGAATGGTGTGGCCGAGCATAGAAACCGTATAAGGCCCATCTAGTGGGAAAAGGTTTTACTCAAACCCGTGAAAAACAAATGGGTTTTCAAGAGGAAGACTTATATGGATGGCAATTTGACTATGTATAAGGCTCATCTAGTGGGGAAAAGGTTTTACTCAAGTTGAGAGAATCGACTATGACGAGACCTTTGCATCAGCGGCCAAATTTTAGTCATTTCGGATCCTTTTAGCTATTGTCGCATTTTATAATTATGAGATTTGGCAGATGGATGTCAAAACCGCATTCCTGAATGGGGTTCTGGAAGAAGATGCGTACATGGTACAACCTGATGGTTTTGTCGATCCTAAAAAAACTGAAAAGGTATGCAAAATTAATAGGTTCATTTATGGACTAAAGAAGGTATCTCGGACTTAGAACTTAAAGTTCGATGATGAGGTCAAGAATTTGGGATTCATTAGAAACCAAAAAGAACCTTGTGTTTACAAGAAATGGAGTAGAAGCTCATTGTATTTTTGGTATTATATGTCGATGACATTATTTTGATCACTAACGATGTTACTATGATTGAGTATTGTTTTCTCAACGAAAGACTTGGGTGAGGCTACCTATATCTTGGATATCCAGATCTATTGTGATAGATCAAAGAGACTCATTGGTTTGAGTCAGAGTACATACATAGGAAACGTGTTGGAAAGGTTCAACATGCAGGATTCCAAGAGAGGTTTCCTACCTATATCATATGGTGTTTCTCTCAGTATGTCTCAGTGTCCTTGGACACATGAGCAACGAGAAAAGTTGAACATAATCCCATACGCATTGACGGTTGGGTCTATCATGTACGCCATGTTATGTGCACGCCCTAACGTGTCTTATACTCTGAGCATAACAAGCAGATATCAAAAGGATCCCGAGGAGAATCACTGGACAGCGGTAAAAAAATATCCTTAAGTACTTCAGAAGAACTAAGATTTGATTTTGGTCTATGGTGGTGAGGAACATCACACAGCTATAGGATACTGTATGCAATCACAGACATGTTATGTATATATGCTTAATGGTGGTGTCGTCTATTGGAAAAGTTCCAAACAGGGCTATATGGATAACTCCACCGTTGAAGTAGAATATATAGCTGCTTGCGAAGCAGGCAAAATGGGAATATGGATACGAGAGTTCGTTGATGAGCTTGGTGTTATTCCTAATATTATTGATGTAATGGAACTCTACTGTGACAACATCGAAGCATTTGCAAATGCAAAGGATTTCATATCCATCAAGCGTACCATGCACATCAAGCACAAGTATCATGTTACACGGGAATTTGTTGAGAATAAAGACATCAAAATGTGTAAAGAAGGTACGGACAGCAACACAGCTAATCCACTGACAAAACCACTTCCTCTAGCACAGCATGAGAGACATGTTGGTGCTATGGGTATACGACATGAGGAATTGGATTTAGGGTTGATGTGTTTTGTATATGAGGTCATAGGGCCTGGTACTTGATACTTGATTCGCTCTAGTTCAAGTAGGAGATTGTTGAAATAGTGACCTAAAGCACCAATCTTTTGATGGTACACTTGTTGGTTTTATGTATTTTGAATGATGTATATCATTTTGTTCCTAGAGTTTTGTTTGTATTATGGATCATTTGAGTTGCGGACTCGAATTGTTGAACTCCATGAATTATAATCAAAACTTTAAATCAGTCACTAGTCTTATGTCATTAGCAAAGGAAAACTAGATGACTCTATGGACTAGTATGTGGATTAATGCATGATCATGTTTCACGGATCATTGATACGAGATATCTATTTAATCACATAAATATGAATGTAGGGAGTACATAGTATTGAACTTGACTCATATTGACTTACTGTATGGATTGTGTTTGTGTCATCAGCAAAGTTAAGCAGTATTAATTCAAACACTCCTT
The DNA here is from genome assembly GCA_028565015.1 of Pinguicula moranensis. NCBI lineage: Eukaryota > Viridiplantae > Streptophyta > Magnoliopsida > Lamiales > Lentibulariaceae > Pinguicula > Pinguicula moranensis. The sequence continues at coordinate 6,502 of JAOWBN010221941.1, read as the reverse complement.
TTAACCAATGGGCTATAAGGGTAAGTTTCTGAATATGCATGACTCATACTGAAAGTTATGAATTATCAAGATGATACTTTTGTCCGTCTCACCTTATGTGAGATTATTAATATACTTGGGCCCTTGATGCAGTACTAATTGTTACGCATGCATTTGTGATTATGAGATAGTCACATATAAACAATTATGTACTGAAGATCAAGAAATTAATTAATGGTCAAGGATGATATGTTCCTACACTTGACATTAATTAATGGATATTATGTGACGAAATAATTAATACTAAAAGAAATTAAAGAATCACGATTTGTCTATACTAGATCAGATCATAATGCATTACTAGATGGCAATTATGATTTATAAATTAATGGAGATTAATTTATTATCGATCTGGATATAGATACTGAAGGGTCGCTCTATTTGACGAGCCAAAGCATAAACAATTAATTATGTGGGACATAATTAATGGCCTGGGTCGAATTTGAGAGAAATTACCGTGATGGGCTCACGGCTAATCGAGCCTAAAATGATCACCAACCCAAGTGGACAGGTAAGGTGGGATCGAATTACTCGGGCCCACAGAATTGTGAAATTGGGCTAGACTAATTCGAGCCCAATCAACCTTGAGATTTTTGTGTATCGATCATCGAAAACTTCCACTCGACCAACCTCAATCTTCTCTCTCGACAGAATTGAGAATTCTGGCCGTCTGTGTGCCGTTGTCACCACAGAATCGGGTCTAGCAGCCCCTTGCTCGTCGAGGAGTGAATCTCGCAGAGGTTTCCTAATTTGGAGATTTCGTGACCCACTGTTTTGCTCAAATTCGTTCCTCCACGAATTTCATCGTGAATTTTCGGAGATTGAGGTATGTTTTCGAATCCCTCTTCACCAAGAACATGATTATTACATGTCTATATGGATTTGTTTTCGATTCTTGCTTCGATTTTGAGAAATCCAATTTTTTTGAAATATGCTCAAAAACCTAACACATAAGCCATCATTTAACCTTTGTTGCAAATGAAAATAAGGCCACTCAATCTCTTGAATTGATCCATTATGATCTTTGAGGTCCATCTCCTCTTTTCTCTAAATCTGGATATTATTATTATTTTATTTTGAGGATGATTACTCATGTTTCATATGGTTTACCCCTTGAAACATAAATTTGATTCTTTTGATATATTTTTTCATTATCATGCCTTCATTAAAAAACAATTCTCCAAACCAATCAAAATATTTCAAAGTGATGGTGGAATTGAATTTACAAATCATCGCTTTAAAAATCATCTTTCAAGTCATGGCATTCATCATAGACTGTCATGCCCTTATACTCCAACCCAAAATGGCTGAGCAGAAAGAAAACATCATCATGTTACTAAAATGTACCCTCCTTTTCATTCTCATGGGATAATGCATTCAGTACAACAACCAACATCATTAATCGATTGCCATCACCACTACTCTCAGGTACATCTCCTTTCGAAATACTCTATGGTAACACTCAAAATTATGCTTACTTTCACTCCTTTGGTTGTCGAGTTTTTCCTTGTTTACGTGACTATGCCTCAAATAAATTATCACCTAGAAGCCTCTCATATGTCTTCATGGGTTACAATACCTTACACAAAGGTTTTAAGTGTCTTGATCCCACCACATCAGGTACTTACATCACTCGACATGCTCGGTTTGATGAAACTTGCTTTTCTTTCCACAACATTACACCTCTTCCTAACCTTTCAAATATTTATCTCTTTCTTTCTTGAACCATCCAATACTCATACTCCTGACTCAACTCAACCCTCTTCTAATCACACTATTACTCCTTGCACTCGATATCCAACTCCATCATATGATACATCTCTTGAAACACTAGCTCCTCCTCTCAATACTCCTTCATTCACCACATCATCTCACCCTCCAGAACTTGATTTTACAAACCCCGCGGCACCTACTTTATCTCTTGATTCCTCCTTACAAGCCACATCATCCCACTCTTCAAAACCTAATACTATATCTATCACATCACATGACTCTTCCCTTGATTCTTCTAACCTTCCTCTCACATACTTACCTACTACTAGCTCTCATCCCATGATCACTTGCTCCAAGACTGGTATATTCCGTCCTCACATACTTAAGGATATGATTCCTACTGGATTTGTCTGAGCTCTTCTAGTATCTACTGAACCTCGTGGGTTTCGATCTTCTGCAAAGAACCCTGTCTGGATTGCTGCCATGGATAAAGAAATTGTTGCACTCCAAAAAAATCAAACGTGGGATCTTGTTCCTCGCCCCTCTGGTGTCAACATTGTTGGCTCCAAATGTTTTTTTAGGACCAAGTATCTTCCAGTGGATCTATAGAACGATTCAAAGCACGCCTTGTTGCCTGTGGTTTTACTCAAATTCTGGGTTTTGACTTCTTTGACACCTTCAGTCATGTGGTCAAAGTTGCAACAGTTCGTACTGTTATCTCTAATGTCGTATCTCATGGTTGGCCCCTACGTCAGTTTGATATCAAGAATGCATTCTTAAATGGTTACTTAACTGAAGATGTCTATATGGAACAACCTCCAGGCTATATAAATTTGATGTATTCAGGCTATATTTGTCATTTCAAGAAGGCTCTCTACGGTCTCAAGCAAGCTCCTTGAGCTTGGTTTGATCATTTCAATTCCTTCCTTGGCACTCTTGGGTTCATTTGAAGTCGTGCTTATACATCTCTCTTCATTTTTACTCAAGATACAGATATTATTTACATATTTCTCTATGTGGATGATATTATTGTCACAGGTAACAATACTTCTCTTCTTGATCGCCTTATTAGCAACATGCATGATGGGTTTGCTCTCAAGGATCTTTGACCTATCACCTACTTTCTTGGGATCGATGCCACTAGCACACCAAATGGTCTTTTTCTCAGTCAGTTAAAGTATTCTTGTGAAATCCTTGCTCATGCTCAACTTTTAGGCAGCAAGCCGATCAGCAAACCCATAATCGTTTCTCAGTATTTATCTTCTGATGGTGAACCTTTATCTGATCCAACCATGTATTGGTCTCTTGTTGGTGCTCTTGAGTACCTTACCATCACTTGACCTGACTTAACCTGTGTAGTCAACTCTATAAGTCAGTATATGCATGCTCCCACTGAGCTCCATTTTCAGACCATCAAGCAAGCACATCTTACGATATGTTCTCGGTACTCTCAGTATGGGTCTGCAATTTACTATCTCTTCACATCCAGGTTCTATTGTTGCTTACTCTGATGCTGACTGGGCGGGATGTCCTGGCACCCGTCGCTCGACCTCTGGATATGCTATATTCCATGGTGAAAATCTGGTTTCCTGGAGCTGTGAGGCTAAATATCGTGTTCTCGCTACTACTGTTGCTGAGGTTATTTGTCTCCGACACTTACTTCAAGATCTAGGTGTTCCCCTAACCCATACTCTAGTGCTTCTATGTAATAATAAGAGTGGTATTTTCTTGAGCACAAACCATGTTACCCACAAACGCGCTAAACATGTTGAACTTGATTATCTTTTTATTCGAGAGCAAGTATGCACTCGCACTATTGCCACTCAGTTTGTTCTTTCTGAGCTTCATATTGCAGATTTATTTACAAAGAGTCTATCCCGTGAGGTTTTTGAGTTCTTACGGTCCAAGCTTCACGTGATCTTCAATCCCACACTCAACTTGTGGGGGGTATTGACCAACAAGATGCCATATCATCAAATCTAGACTTTGCTAACTTAGGATGGTCTCATGACTTATTCAAGTTTCCATTTCAAGAGTCAAAACCTGCAGCAATTAACAAATCAATTTCCACAAATCATGAAGACAAAACTAGCACAAATCCAGCAGTTACCATTTATCATTCACAAAGTTTACTATGTAATTCTATAAAGACAGACATGTATGATTGAGAAAAGCAATGCAGTTTTAATGGAAATATACCATTTATCATTCACAAAGTTAAACGTTAAAGTTAAATGTTAAATCCTCAAGAACCCAAGTAAGCTTACTTGTTTTCCTCCATGAACTTTACGCTAGTCACTTTCACACAAGCACTCAAATTCAAACTCTTGCAAACTCATGTTCATCCGTTCTTTCACATCGTCATATACCAATCACCCAAAGATGATTGAGGAGCCACAAATAACAAATTCGGACGGTTGTGAGTTCACTCACCAGTCTCCCAACCAATGATTCAAAGCAGGTGGATTAGTAAAATGAAAATATTGACCCTCAACATCAGAGGTCTTGGCGACCAATCCAAGAACAAATCAATAATGAGGATATTACTACAGAATAAGATAAACTTCTATGCCTTCAAAAAACTAAAATTGAAATTCATAACTGGAGGGGAAATGATGAAATATGATGTTTCTTGACCTGATGTTTGTAACTGGCTTTTGTTTTGTTTCTCCAAATGATCTTTCTTTGAGTTGAAATGATTATGAAATCATCGGAGTACCTCTAGCTCATATTTTTATTAGTTTTAGCTATGTTTTTGTTTGTTCTGTATCTATTATCTTATTTGGAGCTAAATTTGTATATGGATAAGCTTACTTTGGTTCTTGACGATTTAACATTTAACTTTACCGTTTAGCTTTAGCCAATAAGTTTGAGCTAATTTTGACTTTTGGTTGATGTGTGATGTGGTGTGCAGAGTTGGTTCAAACTACATAAAATTTTAGATGGTAACTCGTGATGGTTACAAGCTACAATGTGGGAATTGGGATATTCTATTCTAAGAGGTGAGGAGTTTCAGTAGTATTATTATTTTTTTCTCTAAGTTATTAACTTTAATCCTGCACTAATCTTCTATTTCATTTTTTTGGGTATGAATATAGGCACTGTGCAAGGCAAGATTTTTTTTTTATATGTATTGTGCAAAACAAAAAATCAGACAAATGTAAGTCATGAAAATGTGAACATGTGATGAAGTTGTGAACTATGAACTGATGCATTGTGCAATACAAGATTTTTTATATGAATTGTTGTAATTGATTTGGTTTTGGTAGGTTAAGGTTTGATAATTGGTTTTGGCAAACTGTTGTGCAATTGCATTGTAATTTTCAATCTGTTCCAGCAAGGGGAACGTATGCGAAATTGGCGGAATTCTGCATTTCGCCCGCATAATTTCGTGGTCAGATGCAAAATAAGGTTCTGGTAGGAGGAACACGGAACAAATTTTCCTATTTCACGTTCTTGGCGAGTGGAATGCGGAATTGGCCATTCCGATTCCGCTCGCTCCATTGCCCATGGCTAATCAGAACATTTCTTAAATGTTGCAGCCACTACTTTACATCGCACAACAGTCTCTAGACCTTTCAAATATTTAGGGTTGCCTGACAGTCCTAGGAAAATATATCTATAAAAACCAATTATTGACAAACTGAGATCTAGACTGAAGAGATGGGAGAATAAACATCTGACTTTTAGAGGTAGACTGGTCTTAGCTCTTGAATCTACCAATATATTACTTTTCCCTCTATTACCTGTCAAGATTATACAAGACGTTGCACATATTGATGAGAAAATTATTATGGGGAGGGGACTAATGAGTTTTTTTAATTTTAGTATCAAGGTTCAAGGGTGGAGGCAGGGGGATAGATAGGGCCGTGGTCCCACAATTTTTTTTAAAAAAAAAAATATATTTGTAAAAAATTATTTTTTTAATTTTTCGGCGATAGATAGGGCCAGAACCGCCAGAAAAAGTCCGCGAGGCCTCTGATCGCCGCTGCCCGCCACCGCTCACGGCGGCGCGTGTCCGTCACGCACCGGCGCGTGAGGCAGGTCTGGCGTGTCATCTTCATGTCCCGACACGCTGTCCGATCTGACGGCGCGTGTTTAACACACACGGCGTCGGATCGGCACGTTTGCGTTGGTACAACGTGTTTTTTGTCATTTCTCGCCCGGATCCGTCGCCTATGTCGCACGTCCGTCGTCGGCAAGCCGCTGTGTGCCCATCAGAGAGTAGCGGGATGCGCCACCGACCACCGCGCGTGTTAGCACGTCACTGGTTCCCCGCCGCCTATCTTCGTCGAGATCTATGGATCCGGCTTTTAAATCAACCTCGGGGCAGCGCGTATGTGTCACGCGCCACCAACCGAGACCGATTATAGTCAAATCGCGATGGTTTCGTCGCGAAATGACTGAATCCAGCCCGAAGATCTTGTACCAGAAAAGTAAAAGCGGTGGAGAACGAGGTTTACCTCATCATGTGGGCGGAGTTCACGGCGGAGCGACGGAGCAGTGGTGGAACGAAAACCTCTGCGAAACGGACGGTGGCGGATGAGAGTTTTGTTCGCGACAGGTCGCACGGCGGCGAGAACGACGACTGTGCGAGAAGTGCGACCGTGGCGGCGGACAGTTTCGAGTTTCGACGGTGAAGACGGAGGTCGAGAGAATTTCTCTCGACCAATAAGGGTTTCAAATGAAACGAAAGGAAAAATCTCGCCTTTTATACTTGTCCTAACGGGCTTAGTAATCGAACGGGCCG
>JAOWBN010221930.1:0-13162 GCA_028565015.1 Pinguicula moranensis | reverse complement strand
AATAATCAAAATCCTAAATTTTAGGCTTTTGATGTCAATCTTCAACTTTCTTCTCAAATCTTTGGATATGTGAGCCTAAAAATGCTATCTTTGATTGGATCATAAATTTGGCTCATGTTTATCTGGATCCAATTAAAAATCTTTGGCATTTGCTGATTCATTGAACCTGGATGGTTTCATGTTGCCGATTTCAGTGAACTATTTCGCCTATTTTTGGACCTAAATACAAGTGGAATTATTCTACAAAGATGTGACACGTTTTTAGGGCTTTCCATTAGTATATAGCACGTTCCAATCTGATCTTTGGATATCAACTTATGGCCCATCAACTTAGACTGCGCAGAGCAAAATAATAACTGGACAGTTTGCTAACGGAAGTTTAAGTTCGATTTTGTCCACTTTAGAATCCGAATCTGGTAAGTGTTCTTCACGGACGTTGTAGTAATATTTCCAGGCTTTGCATGCGTATCTTGTACGTTCATATCCAACACTCCTAGATCAAGTTTTGAGTTTTTTAATTTGGACGTTAATCAGTGAAAATTCTGTTCGTGCCTCACTCAAAAATTGCCAATTTCATCCAATGATCATTACCTGCACATAGAACACTACCAAAGCATAAATCTTGCCATAAAAACATTAGATCCTACCTAAATAAGTGTAAATTACACAAAAACCATCATGAAATCATATAAGCAAAGGTCCACTATTTGATTCACATCATCAGTCACCCTCGTCCTTCTTCAGCAATCCCTCTGTTTATATCTTCTCTACAATTCCTAAAACTGCCTTGCCTTTTGAAACTTATCCTATTATAGGTCCTGATGAACACGATGATTCTCCAATCTAAAACTAATGATTCACTTCTGGAAATTCCAGCTAGAGTCAATTTAATGTGCCACTATGTTGCCATAATCTAGATAGGATCTAGAATCCCATATATCAGGTGTCAGGACTACACAATATTTTGAAGTAGTGAACACAACTTTTATTTCAACAACACGTCTCTCAAAATAATCTTTGATGTCACGTCGAATCGTAACGCCAATTGCACCAAGGATTCCCGCCATACCTTGGGATCGTTACACCACGCAAACACCTTGCCATCAGCAGTGAAATGTAGTATTGGTTGAACCTGGATGTACACCACCATGCTTCAATCTACACTTGGTGACATGCCTCATCAGCGTGCCAGTACCAGTAGTTGTTGTGTTCCCATTATACTCATTTTTCCAGTAGTTACATTTTGCCCTCCAAACAGTTACCATCAATATCCTTCTGGTACCTCTCAAAATGATTTCACACATCAGACGTGACTTTTTTTTCTTTTCTTTGAGGTACCGATGGTAGTACTGCTTTGTGTTAAAGGGTCTATAGAATCCAATTAAAGCTCATCATCTTCTTCTCGAAGAATATCATCTTCACGCAAATTAGCCATTTTCTAAACTAAACACATAACACCTACATTCAATTTGGAAAATAATTAGAACAGTCTGAAAAATGCATAATGCAATCTCAGCAATGGAAATTCTCAATAATATTAAGTAATTAAAAATAAAAAAACAAATAAAGGGAGTTTAATTCAGATGATAAGAACAATGCTTATACGTATAAATGTATATAAAAACACTCTAAAAAAAAGCTAGGTAATAGTGAATTTTAAAATAAGCCTATTGACTAAAATATATAAAATAAAGTCAAACTTACTCTTTTCCGTGATGGTAGTTAAACTGATTGTGTTGTTGAAGGACTCACACTGCATCTCTACTCCACTAGATTCTTTCTAGGTTGAAGCTGTTAACAGGCACAAACAATAAGAGTTAATCGTGCAATTTGAAGAAAATTACAAGAGAAACAAAGGTTTTACAGCTTCTGAATGAGACTTGATGAAAGAAAATACTTTTCAAACTATTAAGCAACATGAATACCTAACAACATGGCCGCAATTATATTATCTGCATATCGAATAGAGTTCACATGTTTATACCTAAACCCACAAACCTTCAATTTTTCCTTGCAACCCCTATTTGACAAAGAATTCCAAAGTAAGATTCATTTTTCCAATTAACATAGCATTGTTTGATAGAAAAGCTGATGTCTTACAAGAAATTCAATGTTCTCACCAAACATTTATGTTAAGAAGTTGATATCTTAAAAAATCCGGATACATTTTAATCCTTAGGCTCGACAACAATAACTCAACAGAAACTTCTTTTTTCTTTTCTAAAATCATCAAACATAAAAACTCCATTAGATTTTGGTGTATACTGTTTTACTTTCAAATAATTCAACGTTATGGTTCTTGCTGTACATCAGATAAAATACATAAATTGAACGACAAAACACATAAATTGAACAACAAAAGGCAAACAGAGACTCAAACTCCCAGGAATTCAAATTTTCGGCCACACATAACTTTGGAGCTTGTTCCAGTTCTAAGATATCTTGATTGGATAAGTAAGCAATCAAAATATCTTTCACATGGGAGTTATTTGAATAGCTTCACTTCATACCTCTCATAAACCTTATAATTTATATGCATTTGCAATGTACTTGTTATCCTACACATAGGGCAAAAGAGTCATTAGAAACCTAAAGAAACAGAGCAAAGATAAGGATTGTGCTTAAACAGCACGAGTTGACCCCACGGTGCCCAGCCTTTTCTCCAAAATCAGAAGTTCAAAACCCTAAACTAATCCCCAAAATCGAACCCTCAACAGTAAACATAATCCCCAAAATCGAACCCTAAACGTATTCCCAAAATTGAACCCTAAACCTAATCCCCAAAATCAGAACCCTAAAACTAATCCCCAAAATTGAACCCTAAACAATAATCATAATCCCCAAAATTTGAACCTAACGTTATACCAAAATCGATCCCTAAACCTAATCCCTAAAATCAAATAATATGGGATTTAATTGAACAAAAAGGATAACTTTATCCAATTCGCCATGCAGTGTAAGAGTCGGAGTTGGAAGACGAATTGCGGAACAGTGAGGTCGAAGTACAGAAGGAGCAAACGACGTCGGGACTTGGGAGGGTGGAGTGAAGCCTGGAAATACCGAGACGCGAAGAAATGAAGTTGAAGACAAGAGACGGGGAGAGAGAGTGGAGTGGAGACCGACTGAACACCAAACGAGTGAAAAACTAGAAAGTGAAAACGGATACTAATTCAAGTAATTGAATGTGTAAAACCCTAAACAGGCGGGCAGGCCAACCCGCGGGTTCGAAAATTGAATCCGCGTCTTGTCCGCTAACTAAACTAGCAGGCTCAGCTCGCTCGTTTAGCTTTTAAAACACGCTAATTCCCATTAAAAAATGGGTAGGGTGGCCCCGTGAACCATTTTTTTGCGGGCTAAACGGGTCCAACCCATTTAGCCTGCACTGTTTGCCTACCTCTAAACCAGACGTGTTGAAGGGTGACAACGTTGATAGCAATGAAGAGCAGTATGGTAATATCTATCATAGATCTAGAATTTTAAGACATTATTGGACGCATCAAATTGGGCTAGAGAACTATTGGACTGTGGCCCAGGAGATAAATTCAGCCTTGGTGAATAATGGGGCCCAATTGACTACGGCCCACCCATGGAGTTTCTGCTCCGTCCTCTACCAAATTTAATATGTGGGTGTTGGGATTGTGCTTCTCTCGGTCCAGTATACCTGTCCGTCTGCCTGTTGTTGTTGTACGGCCTGTGAGGAGGTCGACCACTGCCGTAGAAGGCGACCGGTTCAGCCATCAGAGATGGCAACTTCGTAGCATGGGACAACAAGGCTTTCTCAAATTTCTTTGGATCCATGGGCTTTTCGTCTCTGAGCAAATTAATATTGGCGATAAAGAGGTCAAATTGTAGATGCAACCCGCAGGCGATGTACGAGATGAGGTCGTCGTCGATAACCAGATCCGATTGCTTGGAGTTCAACAACAGTATGTTTAGCAGCATGAAGACAAACACCGCACGATCGTGACCCCTATGAGAGAGATTGGAGGTGGCGCTGGAGGTCAAATTTCTCTATTTTATTCTTTCCTGCGTATTTGCTGGACAAAAATTACGAGACCACTGATGAAGATTTTAGATTGAAGATGAGATGAAGAACACGGTCTATTAGCGTGGAATTAATTTTGCTAAGACAATATTGATCCTTCTTGTACCATATGGCATAATCTGGATTCGTCTTTGGGAGAACGTCATGGCCAGAGGAATTGGTGCCACTGTCAACATACTCTGTGGGCGCCTTCTCTGTGTCATCGACAATGGACATGATATCGTTGCTCCTCATAATTGGAACACTTTGTGATGCCCAGATAAGGTAATTTGAGCCGTCACATTTGGTGATGATGACTAGAGGCAGACTCGGTGAATTCATTGTAGCCGTCGCCATGGTCGGTAGATCTTACAGTAAGAAGGACATTTATTGTAAATCTCCAATACAAGAAGTAGCAACTAGACACAAGCATGAACTTTTATTTCTCCAACACAAGCAGCAACACACGGTTGCTAATTACCAGAATCAAATAGAGATGTGAGCCAATTGCTCTGATACCATGAAAGGAATGCAAAAGCTTAGCAAACTATCAAAATGTTTCAAACTGATGGGGGTGGTGAGTTTTGTTCAAATCAATTTAAGAATTTTCTTAATCAACATGGTATTTTTCATCGCATCTCCTCTCTTCATACCCCTCAGCAGAATGGTCTTGTAGAAAGAAGGCATTGCCACATTGTTGAAATGAACCTCACTCTCCTCGCCCAATCTCACCTACTCACGTCTTACTTGTTTGAGGCCTGCTCCACTGTTATCTTTATTATTAATCGTCTGCCTACCCTAGTGCATCACAATATTAGTCCGTATGAGAAGTTATTTGGAACCAGGCCCGATTACACTCAACTTTGAACGTTTGGCTGTACCTGTTACCCTCTGCTTCATCTTTACAATTCTCATAAACTCATGTTTGGTAGTTCAAAATGCATATTCCTCGAGTATAGCTCTCAGCATTTAGGGTATAACTATTATGATTCAGTGTCTAGGACGACTTATCTCTTCTGGCATGCTATATTTAAGGAGATTGTGTACTTATCTTCCTCGGTGTGTTCGTTTGTTACTGGCTCTCCATCAGTGGTTGCCTCCGATCCAAGTACCCTTACTCATATTTCTACTCCTTTTATTCCTTCATTGGTTGGCACATCTAACCCTATAGGTACCTTTAACCTGCACTTCTCACACTTCCCGAGCCTTCATCATCAATCGTTGCCCAGCATTCTCAAACTCCCTCGATGCCACCTTCCCTACCTGGTGAACCCAATACTCTGGTACAGTCGGTCTCCTCCTCTTAGGTCATTCCCTCATGTCATCCGCATAGTCATCCTCCATCTCGACAGTACCTGGAGCCTATCCATTTTCCCAGCTTGTCCCTGATACTACCCTTGCTCATGCCGTACCTCCTATCACTACCACTACTACTCGATATCGCACTGGTCCCAATCATCCTCACCAATTTCCTGACTATCACCTTTACTATGCCACTCGTCATCCACTTCGAGCCCTTGTCACTGTTTAGATACCTTGTGAACCATCTACTTACCCGCAGGCTGCCTCTTCTCCGAAATGGCAAATTGTTATGCGCGAGGAGTTTGATGTATTGGTGGCTAATGGGACGTGGACCCTGTGTCCTTGTACATTTGAGCAACATGTTCTGCGGTGTCATTGGGTATACAAAATTAAACAGAAGTTTGATGGTTCCTTTGATAGATATAAGGCTCGTCTTGCTGCTCATGAATTTAAGCAGGAGTATGGTCTTGACTTTACTGAGACATTCAGTTCGATGGTGAAGATGGCTACGCTTCACTTGTTTTTAGCCATTGCATTTCTGTTTAGTTGGCGGGTAAGGCAATTTGATGTTTCAAATGCGTTTCTTAATGAGGACCTTGAGGAGGTTGTATACATGGAACAACCCCCATGTTTTGTCTCTCTCAGCACCCTGATTATGTTCGCTGCCTACTTAAGGCCCTTTATGGCCTGATGCAGGCACCCAGAGCTTGGTATGTTCGCTTATCTCAGACCCTTGTCAGTCTGGACTTCGTATACTCGGCCAATGATTCTTCTCTATTCAAGTTTCATTCGGCTGACATTCATCTAGTATTGTTGATTTATATTGATGATATTCAGGGCTCATCTGAGAGTGTTATTGCTCGTCTTACGATGGTCTTTCGGCCACCTTGCGTCTTCGTGACCTGGGTGATCTGGGTTACTTCATGGGTCTTGAAGCTGTTCAAGATGCCTCTGGTCTCCATATCCGACAGATCAAATATATTGTAGATATCCTCGATCGGGTGAAGATGGTTTGCGCCTAGACACTTCCATCTCCATCCGCAACTAGCAGTAGTTCTTGAGACAATGACAGATCTTCTCTTGGCCCCTCTGAGGCTACTTTGTATCGCCAAACAGTGGGGGCCTTACATTATTGTACCTTGTCTTGCCTTGATATTGCCTTTGCGGTCAACCAGTTGTGTCAACATATGCATGCTCCCTTTCTCTCTGTCTGGGGCGCTGCCAAATGATTCTTGCACTACCTTAAAGGCACTGCTGATCTTGGCCTCTGGTTCACACCTAGATCATTATAGCTTCAAGCATTATGTGACTCTGATTGGGCTAGGGATCCTCTTGATTGACGATCTACCACTAGCTTTGGCATCTTTATTGGCAATTGCCTTATCTCATGGTATGCCAAGAAGCAAACAGTGGTGTCTTGGTCTAGTATCGAAGTTGAGTACCGGGCAATGTCATTAACTACTGCTAAGTTATACTGAATATGAATGCTGTTTTGTGACCTCCAGATTCCCATAATGGATTGTCATGTTCTATGGTGTGATAACATTGGGGCCCTTTTCCTAGCATCTAATCTAGTGTTTCATGTTTGGACTAAACATATCGAGGTTGATTACCATTTTATTCGTGAGAAGGTACTCAACAGAGACATTGTTATTCAACATCTCAATACCCAAGATCATTTATTGACATATTCACCAAAGGTTTTGGCACTACACGCTTCTGGTTTCTTCGTGACAAGCTTATGGTGACGCTGCCCCCCTTTCGCTTGCGAGAGGATGCTAGTGAGATAACTGAGGAGAGAATCAAGGAAGAGGATTAGATTAGGTTAATATGGATAGATTTGTAATTATCCAAGTAATTGTGTAACTACCATATACACTTGTAAATCTATCTATAAGTAAACTAGAATAACGATATGAATCATTGAAGATTCTACCTTTTTCTCTGCAATCTTCACTCAACGTTTTGTACGCTTATGCATTCCTTTCACTAGTGACAGATGTATTCTTCCAAGAACTCTTACTAGTTGTAATACCGACTCCCATGTTGTTGTTCTTCTTGGATTTTCCCCTAAAGACAATCCCAAATATTTAAATGGGAGTTGTCCTGTTTGACAGTTTAGCACTTGACCAAAATCCTGGAGCTCATGGATCTGAATATTTACTCCTATGACTCAGTTTGTTTGGTAGCTGACTTTTAAGCCAGAAACTAGCTGATAGCACTTCAGAATCTTCTTAAAAGCAGTGACCGTTCTCCTTTCCCCCATGCAAAACAGTAGCAGATCGTCGGCAAATTGAAGGGGTGATACCCCTCCACTTGTTCCCTGCCTACCTTAATACAATAGAAAAGATCCAGTGATTTAGCCTTTTCAATCATTAAATGAAGGCCCTCTGCTACAAGAATTACAGGCCGAACCAGCATTTATCAAGTCTTTTTTGCTTTTATCTCCTAATAATAAAAACAAGGAGCAGGTCATTGAATCTCCCTTTCTAAGTGCTTTCTCCATTTGGAATTTCTCCATTAAGCCAAACAAAACCCCTAGATGTAGAGAGATACTCCATTTGGAACTTCTAAGATCCAGCTTTGTTACTTTACTGAGAACCCAAACAACTCCATCATGTTCATAAAAAAACTCCAAAGCAACTACACTGTCAGCTAGCTGCCTGCTTTCTATGAAAGCAGCCTCTTTGTGAGAATTTAGGGTTAATGTTACCATAATTCATGCAAAATTGGATAAAATAGGCACTCCAACAGTCGGATTAAAGAAAGAGACTAGAGCATTAAACATAATATAAAAAGGACAAACAATAAAATCTCAATTGTATTAATATACTACCGCTAGAATAACAACTGAACTAACATTATTTATCTTTAGTGGCGGATGTATGGCCCCCTTAAGTTTTATTTTAGAAATTTTTATAAAGTAAGACTTACGTTTTTTTTTAAATTTATAAAATAATTAGTTTTTGAGCATAGTTCGCGCACTCCTTAACAAAATTAGATCCTCTTAATATTTTTGTACCCCCACCCCCATTATCTTAACAAAATCGTAGAACCTTTTGATTTCTATGTATGATATATATATATATATATATGTATATAAGATATTGCTTTTTCAGGCTTCTCTCTCCGTACAATGACCTTTCTCTCCATATAATCTCTTTGCACAATCTCGCTGTAGGGCTTCCCCTTTGCCGGACGCCCACCGGAGCAACCTTTTCTATACCGTACAGGTATGCTCGATGGTAGGGTTCGCTTCATGGGAATATCGCTCTTGGTTGGAGGAATAGATTGTGGAAAGTCAGGATGATGGTTGATAGAAACGAACCTGCACTGTGGAAAGATGAAACTGTGCTAATCCCACCTCTGGTTGCAGATCCGGCTGATATGCAGCCAGAATCTGCAGTTCAGGACCAGCTGACTCAAGATTTGGATGGGGAACGGACTCATATCCGTCGAAGAATACACCAGTAGACAGGCAAAGAAGTAAGAGCCGAGAATCTCTCTGTCAGACCACTATCAGCTTACATCAAGAAGATGCGCTCAGAATCATTATCCTTTCATTTGGCAAATTTCCCACCAACATGGACCAAAAATGAGATGTGGTAGCTCTTCTTAGGATATGGACAAGTATAAGATATTCATGTTCCAAAGAAGGGACTCTCCCCTGGAAATCTGATTTGGGTTTGTGAGATTTAAAAAGATAACGGCGAATTCGGATCTTAAAGACCGTTTGAATCAAATATGGGTAGGTTCTTGTCAGCTTCGGGTTAGCAATGCCAGTTCCTCGCAAGAAAAATTAGTGGATGGGGAGAGGACTAAGATGCAAGCTCCAGGTGGTAAGATTTCCCCTGATCCTGAGATGGGGGATGGAAAGAATGCTGCAGAGACTGATACTATGAGAATACAATTTACACCGGTCCCGCAGGCGGCTAACTGGCTGCTATCATGCCTAATCGGGCTACCTAGTCCAGTCTTAGACATCATGAGTCTTAATACAATAATGTCTGAAGCTGGATATGCGGAAAGCTCCGCAGTTCGACTTGAAGTAGGTGAAATCATGTTAAAGCTTAAGTCCTCAGAGGATCAAGTACGTCTGCTAAATGATTCAGAGACTGTCTCACGGCTTTGTATTCACTCCCTACGCCCATGGCATCTGGTTAACGGTAAACTCGCCCGTCCATCTTGGATTCAGATACTAGGTATACCACTGTGCTCATTTTTTTGAGGAGATTGCTGGGAGGCTAGGGACTCTGCTAGCACTAGACGAGAAAACTTTGGCTAGATCTGAGATGCAGTATTCTAGAATGCAAGTACTGACCTCATCCAGTACACTGATTCGACAAAATATTGAGATAGATTCTGGACAAGATACATTTTGTATTCAGGTGTCTGGAGAAATTAAAGATAACGCATGGAGAGTGGATCGAGTTGGCCATTCTAAAGAGTGAAGGCGCAAGAACATGACTGATAATGAATGGCCATCCTTATCTCAAGCAATCATAAAGAATTATCAAAAAACCATGTCAAGACGAAGTGCTCAGAAGAAGTTATGACGTGGGAAGCTAACAGAGTAAACAGGGAGGTCGGAAAAGCTGTCAATGACGTTCAATTGCCAAAAAATCAGAATGAAGTAGATATTGTGCATTTGGCAGAGGCAAACCTCAAGCTGGAAAGTTCTGGAGACAGTGTTCAGTTTCTATCAAGCCTGATGTATGAGAAAGGGGCGACAATGTCCGTACTCAGCAAATCCTGGATCAGAGATCTCTATCAGCTGATGTGGAAATAGAGGTTGGCCCGCTCAGCCAAGAAGCTGCTTCAAAGGATAGGATGATTTCTCTCAATGAAAATATGGAGATGAATGTACAACCAGGTAGGCCCAATTTGATAAGCCCACCTCATCCGGTCCAATTGGGCCAATTTATGGCATTGCTAGAGAAGCTGCATGACCATGAAGGCCTCCACCCCATGAACATCTCTCTAGTAAAATCGTGTCACAGCCCACGGAAAGAAAGTAAAATAGATTCCCTTCTGAACACATTGCAGCAGTTTGAGGCGGTGCCAGTTAATACTGCCACAAACTCTGCTTCTATACTTCTCAAGCATACCCGGAATATCCAAAATGTTCAGGTGGTAATGGATGGAAATATGCAGCTAGTTACAATGCCATTTGTGAACAAAACAGAATCTGACGAGGTAGTAGATCTGGCCCTGGAACTTGGGGTATCCCTAAACTCTTCTCGAGCTGATATCCGGCAGAGAATAGACAATATGAATGCCAGAGATGCTACGCAGAGAGCTGGAACAGAGCGAGAGGTTGGCCTGCACAATCAATATTTAAATTAAGTGCGGATTGTTTCTTACAATAGTCAAGGTCTCAACATGAACAATAAAAAAGTAGAAATCAGAGACTTGGTGATCATGCAGAAAGTGGACATGATTCTTGTACAGGAAACAAAATTAGTGGGACTCAACCGATGGAGATGTAAACAGATGTGGCCAAATGACAATTTTGACTGGCGCTGTGTTGATGCTACTGGAACTTCAGGTGGCCTGATAACTATTTGGAATACAGAGGTGTTTGAGATCTCAGATTACTGTACAGATGTGAATATACTTGGAATCAGTGGGAACTGGGGGAAAGACAAGATACCAGTACGAATTGTCAACACTTACTCTCCTTGCCACTCTCAACTCAAACGTGATACCTGGAGGAAAATAGTCTTGCTCTTAGAAGGAGATCCATTAGCACGATGGTGTATAGCTGGCGACTTTAATGCAATCAGGAACTCAGCTGAGCGGCCTAGTGCAGCACCACTACCCATAGCAGAAATGAGAGACTTCAATGAGTTTATCAATGAGACAAAACTTATTGACTTGCCATTACAGCAGAACTGCTATACTTGTATATCAAGGGGGGAGACTGCCTAAGCAGATTGGATCGTTTCTTACTCTCAGACTCATGGCTGGAAGACTAGTCAGAGTTATATCAATGTGGTCTTGACTGTGGACGCTCGGATCATAGGCCTATCTTATTAAAAGCTGAAGAGGTAAACTAGGCCTCTAAAGTCTTTAGAACAATGAAATTTTGGGATAAAGATCCGGGATTTGCAAATTTTGTAGAAGCTGAATGGTCAGCCTTGTATGTGGAAGGATATCAAAACTATGTTTTCAATGAGAAGTTGAGAATGATGAGAATGAAGTTGGCAACCTGGAACAAAACTAAATTTGGGAAAGTAGGAAGGGTAATTGATGACCTCAGGACACAATTGAGAGAAACGGATGATCTAATGGAGCAGACATGTCCCACAGAAGCAGAAAAGGTTCGAAGGCATGATTTGTGGACCAAACTACAACAAGCTTTGCACAATAAGGAATCTCTCCTTAAACAGAAATCTAGAACTTGCTGGATCATCAAATGTGACAACAATACTAGTTTTTTCCAGTCGAAAGTGAATGGAAATAGAAGAAAGAACAACATCAGAGAGTTTCTCCTGGATGGTACTTGGTCAGAGGAGGTTAGTGAGGTTAAAGCTGGAATTAAGACACACTTTGCAGCTCACTACTCTTCTGAGTCTTGGGATGGCCCTTCATTAGATATACCAGCGGCATCCATATTATCAAGAGAAGATAATGACTTCCTTATATCTGCATTCACTGAAAGTGAAATCAAAGAAACAATGTGGAGTTGTTGTGCCAATAAAAGTCCTGGAGCGGACGGTTACAACTTCCATTTTATACATAAACATTGGGAGATATTGAAGCCGGACTTCTTGGCCTTTATCTCGGAATTTTACAGGAAGGTTAGACTATCCAAAGGCCTAAACTCAACTTTTATCACACTAGCTCCTAAATCAATCAATCCTACCTCTCTAGAAGATTATAGACCAATTTCTTAGGTGGGGAGTGGATACAAGATCTTATCTAAATTACTTGCAAACCGAATGAAGAAGGTGATGAGTAAAATCATTTAGGAACATCAAACAACTTTTATAAGTGGGAGGCAGATTCTAGATGGTGTAATGGTGGCGAATGAGGCAATTCATAGCATCAAGAAGAGCAAAAAAGCTGTTGCGTTACTTAAGGTAGATTTTTCCAAATCTTTTGACTGTGTTGATTAGAAATATTTGCTGTTTATGTTGCAGAAATTTGGCTTTTGTACAGTATGAATTTAGTGGATCAGAGAATGCATAACAAATCCTCACGCAACGGTCCTTATTAATGGGTGCAGCTCTGGCGAATTCAAGCTCGAAAGAGGCTTGAGGCAAGGGGATCCCTTGTCCCATTTCTTGTTTTTGATAGCGGTAGAAGGTTTAAAATTGCTGCTGAACAGAGCTAAAGAAATGAATAAACTGTCAGCGGTCTAGATAGGTAACATCAAGCTCTCGCACCTCCAATATGCGGATGACACTTTATTATTTGCGAAAGGCAGCAAGAAAAATATCAAGGTTATAAAGGGAATTCTCAGGATATTCGAGCTAGTATATGGACTATCAATAAACTTTAAGAAGAGTAAGATTTACAGGATGAATCTGGAAATTGGAACTCTGGTAGAAATGTCAAATATACTTAACTGAAGAATGGATAATCTGCCATGTTCCTATCTTGGTTTGCCATTGGGGACAATCCCAGGAGACTGAGAATGTGGAATCCAGTACTAGAATAAGTTAAGCAGCGAATGCAGATAGGGCTGCTCATTCGGTAATATCGATCGGTATTCTGTAATACCGAACCAAACCGAAATTTTTTGATATCCAGAAAATGAAACCGATACCGAACCGAAATACCGAAAAAATTCGGTCTTTCGGTATAATTTTTTTTATTAATATTCTATAT
>JAOWBN010221919.1:0-13162 GCA_028565015.1 Pinguicula moranensis | reverse complement strand
TAGAGTTCCACATCTCAACGCCCCCCCTTAATAGAAATAATCAACATATGTATCTCAAAATGACTAGTGATGTTGGGACTGCTGAGACCGCTGAAATATGATAGGCTAAATCATGCAACTGATTCCCACAAGTCTCTAGCATTAGTCGAGTGAATGAATAAGTGGGACATATTCTCCCTTTCCAACCCACAGTTAACACATAACTGTGCACTGTAATTTATACTGATGTCGCGAGCTATTAAATTATCTATAGTTGCAATACGTTTGTGCAACACTTTCCCACCAAAGACTTGATATTTGAATGGAGGGATCTTCCCCCAGACTTTAGATGGGAGAACCTAGTGTGCCACTGAGTTTAGACTTAAACCTGAGTGAATAGCTGAGTAAGCCGAAGAAACAGTGTACTTACCAGAATGGGAGCCCAGCCAACACCAATTATCTTTGCCAGATGAACATGATTTGTGGCGTTCTAGAAGGGGCAGTAGTTCTCTTTTGAAATGTATATCCCATTGTCTCACAGCTTGTCCGGGCGGTGACACTGCATTTATGGTGTGATTTCTTTGCGTGCTCAGTCAATAAAGTCTATCAAACTTGATAGCAAGGCATCCTTCACCACTCCAATTGTACTTTAAGAACGAAGCCTTGTCCCCTTCACGAATATGAAGTCTACATCTGTCATTGAACGAGGGGCATTTGGCATATTTCCATATCTCTTGCCAATATGTAGAGACGTTGTCTAGAAGAGTTACTAGATTCCAATCACAGAGCTCATCGTGGGCATGATAATACTTTGAGCGTATAATCATACTCCATAGACTGTCCTTTTCTATTCTCAGCCTACATAGCCACTTGCAGAGCAAAGAAAAATTCATCATTTTGATATCTCGAGTACCCAGATCACCATTCGCTTTGTTTCTGCAAAGAGTTCTCCAGCTGATCCAGTGAATAGGGCGCGTCTGCTGCACCTTCTGTTTCAATAGGAACTTAGCCATGATGCCTTCTATAGATTTGAGAACGGTTTTAGGTACCTGGAAAAGAGTTAGAAAATATAAGGGTAGGCTAGTTAAGATAGATTTTAAAATAGTTACTCTGCCTGCGAAGGATATGAATTTGAACTCCCATTTTTGAATTATGGATTTAAGCGCATCCAACGCCGCAGACCACATGGAAGTTCTCCGAGGACTTGCACCAACAAGGATGCGAAGGTATGTAAAAGGTAGGACAACAACTTTGCAATTCAGCATGTTAGAAAACTGCAGAAGCCGTCCCTGTTGCATATTGAGACCAAACAAATTGCTTTTGGCAAAATTGATGGTAAGGCTTGAAACTAGCTTAAATATCCTCAATAATCCTTTCATTACCGAGATATCTCTTGTAGTACCTGTAGCAAAAAGAATAGTATCATCAACATATTGCAGATGAGATAAAAGAACATTACCTACCTTAATCCAAGAAAACTTTGACAGTTCTGAAGCTCTACTAATCACAAACTAAGTCCCTCCGCTACCACCTGGAATAAGAAAGGAGAAAGAGGATCTCCTTGACGTAAGCCTTGATTAATTTTAAATTCTCTTGCGTTACTCTCATTTACCAGGACAACTGCCTGTGGAGTTGTAATGCATTCCTTTACCCATTCTATCCAAATGAAGCATAAACCCATCTTAGATAGCATGGCCAGCAGGAAATTCCAATCAATAGAATCGAAAGCTTTCGAAAAGTCTACTTTCATAATGACTGCAGGTTTCTTGGAACTTTTGATTGAGTGTATAGCTTCATTTGCGACTAATATCCCTTCCAGATTCTGTCTACCATCAATATAAGCAGTCTGATTTTTTGAAATGATTTTATGCATCACATTCTTCATCTGAGAAGCCAACAATTTAGATATTACCTTATAGTCGCAACCAAACAAAGAGATAGGCCATGAGTGATCCAACTATATCGAATTATTTATTTTAGGAGCTAACACTATAAATGTAGAGGTCATTCCTTTTGATAGCTTCCCGTTCCTATAAAATTCATGTATAAAGTAGATAAAATTTGTTTTTAAAGTGTCCCAATGCCTCCTGATGAAATGAAAATTATAGCCGTTTGGACCGGGACTTTTTGAGCCACCACAACTCCAAACAGCCTCCTTTATTTCTGTTTCAGTAAACTCTGATATCAAATATTGATTATCCAGATCTGACAGAGTAGAGAGGGTTGGTAGATTCAACGATGGCCTAGTCCATTTTTCAGCCGTTTAATGTTTAGAGAAATGGTTTGAGATTCCAGCCTTTACCTCTGTAACATCCAACGTCCATGTACTGTCAAAATGTAGACCTCTTATGTTATTTATATGTCTGTTTCTCATTAGTCTTGGGAGAAAAAATGTGGAGTTTCTATCCCCCTCTTTGATCCATTTAGACCTTGCCTTTTGCATATATATGATCTCTTTATTCTGCAAGGAGCGTTGTAACTCAATCCAAGTCTCATACCTTCATTATCTAGCACTTTTTGAAGCTATTCCGAGATCAAACTTGTCATCTAGGAAACTGAGTTGAGCCTTTAATTCCTCAGACCGCCTATGAATTGATCCGAACACTGCCTTTTTCCAATAGCATAGCTTGTGACGCATTTGTTTTAGCTTTTTGCATAACATATAGCTTTTATAGCCATTGACTAATAAAGCAGACCATTCCTTTTGCACAAACTCCTCAAAACCAGCATCATTTTCCCAGCAACTTAGTGTCCTGAATACCTTTAGTCCCCAGTTTACCTCAGATTTAAGAAGGATTGTCTTGTGGTCTGACACATATCTCTCCAGATCAAACTGATAAAGATCAGGCCATTTTTTAATCCACTCATCAGTTAATAGAAATCTGTCTAGTCTAGTGCAACATAAGCCTCCTCATGATATACAAGTAAATCTCTTATGCTGCATAGGTAAATATATCAGATTATTATGCATGATGAAGTGATTAAAGTCGGGTCATTTCTGATATAGAAGAGAGAGCATCATTACTTTTTTCATCTAAAGATCTTATTGAGTTAAAATCACCTGCAACGCACCATCTGGAAGCAAGGTTCCTTTCCAGCATACCACCTAGATTATTCCATAAGGATATTTTCTCTGTAGAGGTGTTTGGTGCATAAACACTTACAATATTAACCAAGATAGCTTCAGGGACCCATAAACCTGTTACAGCAAGTAAACCACTTTCAGATAGAACATGCGTGAGTTGGAATACCTCCTTCTTGCCATAATCATATCAGTTTGCCAGAAGCTCCGATTGCTTATTGGCAACACCAATCAAAGTCGTCATTTGGCGATAATCCCCTACAAATGCTCCTGTTTACCATGTGTAATTTGGTTTCCTGTATACAAATAAAATCCACACGTTGATTCCAGACTAGATCTTTTATCTCCACTTTTTTTCGAGTAGCCTCGAGGCCTCTAATATTGAAGGATATAATGTGCATCTACTTCTTGGGAGATTTGTTCTTATTTGATCTGGATTTCTTCCCACTGTTGGCCAATTTGTTGTCCCTTTCTTCCATTTGCATTAAACACTGAGTTAAATCTTCAATGGAGGAATTTGGGGTTACACCCAATTCAACAGCCAGGTTCATAATAGCTTCAGCACCTAATCTCGAATTGAGGGAATCTATGCCTTCCAAGAGTTTATCCAAGATATTTGCTTGGCATTCTCTGATCTTCAGAGAATGATCATGTAGTCTGTTGTCAGCATTTAGGGCAAATCAGTCGTCAATATAGGTCTAGATGTTTTAGATTTGAGAGAAACTGGAGATAACTCTGTATATGGCATCAGACCAAAAGGATCTTGTGATGACTCACCAAGGTTGCTGTTGTTTTCTGCACTAGAATTTGAAGCCGATGGTTGAATCCCCAAGTTCTCGTCACCGATGATTAAATGAGATAACCCGAGTATAGAATGTTTTCCAGACAATCAAGCTGTAAGTTTGCTTTCATGTGCCTTACTTATTGGTCTCCTGCTCAAAGTCTTGTAGCTTTCCAGCGAGCCCAGTGATCCATCTTCTGATTTTTTCCCTACAGATTCGGTTTGACCCCCCACATTTTGCTTATCCTGATGTACTATCCGATTAAGTTTAATGATTTTAAATTAATTGATCTTCAACTTCACAACATAAATTTAATCTAACTCTAACTCGTTCTAGTGATTGGGTTCCCAAATAAAATTCTGAACATAAAACTATTAGCTTCTAGTAAAACGAAAAAAATGTTTGGAAGGGTGGGGTCAGCAAACAATACCGGAATTGCCAGCAAGAAACTTCGAAATTCACAAGGCCAATTGAAAAATCTGTAGAATAAAGGAGAATGGAAATTAATTTGGTTGGTCACTTAAGCCCAACAGGTTGGTCTGGTGGTGAATGGTTTGAATTCTTATAAGAGGTCTAGATTTTTCAATTCTCGCTGAGTGCAAATAATTCATTATGTGGGCCCTTTTGGGTATCGTTAGCGCAAGCTTCAACCGATTTGTGTGGGGATTGCCTTGTATGGATCTCATAAATTAATCGGACCAAAATAGATCCGAACAACATGATCACTAAAATTTGGTTATATGGACAATCTAGGTAACAATTGGAAAGTCAGTAGTTGTCTTTGGGGTTTGTTATGGGTGGTGTGATCACATAGTCATATATATAATAACACTGTGCAGATGCGTAAAAAGGCAGTTGAATGATCACGTGACTCAGTTTCCTACACTGTGAGGCCTCGTTCAATTTAAGTAATTTCACTATTTCCATAGATCTTGCAATAACTGAGCAATTATTCTCCCTCAATAATAATTGTTATTCTCTTAGTATTATCCTAGTATAAAAGTTCTACCCAACCCATTAGTAGTAAAATAAACATGTAAGTTCCCCTTCAAAGATGGACTATAGTTAAATTCCCTTTTTTGGGTGTGTGTGGGGGTGGGTGGGGGGTTAAGCCTACATCTAGTAACTCGTCAATTAGCTTTCAAAAGCATCTTTTCTCTCTCAATCAGCTTTCAAAATCATCTTTTCTCTCCCAATCAGGTTTTAGGGTCTTATACGGTATCCTCTGCATACACAGTCATTAGAAATTCCGTCTCCTTGCAACTTCTCTCAGAACCTCTAGCAGCAAAAGCCTGGAGCAAGTTAACATAAAAAAGGACTCAGGTTTCTAATTGGAGGCTACTACAAAATAGAGTGCCAACAACAGACAATCTCATCAAAAGGGGTTTTTCTTTCAGTGTAGGGGAACAAAGATGTGTGATGCGTGGTCTGGTTACTAAGTCAGTTGATCACGTGTTTATAAAATGTGCTCATGCTCATGAGATTTGAACTGATATATACAATTGGTTTGGGTTGCATTTCTCAGGCTCGCGAGATATTCATAGCCATTTTGTGGATCATATTAACAGGATAAAAATGCAGACGAACGGGAGGCTTGGAAATTAATATGGCAGTCTACGTTAATAAGTGATGGCGCACTTATTCAGAATCTCCTCCTTGAACCAATGTCTTCAAGAACAATATCTTGGATGGACTCTCCAAATAATGTTAATAAGTGATGGCACATAGAAATAGTCTTTGTTATTTCTATTTCATTTCCCACGACACCTACAACGTCAGCTTGTATCTTTGTTAACGTATGAAGTTGTGCGCCTAAATAACGTCAATTTTTTTTTGATAAGCCAAATTATATGTACATGAAAGAGAGTAATTACAAGTGAGACCGATGATCTAGGTGATCTAAGTACAGGCCAGAAAAGAAGTCTTATGGGTGAGGAGGCTATAGTGATAAAGCAGTGATTTGCCCCTGGGTCATGAACTAAATATCATGCTCTACCAGCATATCCTCTATTGAAGCTAAGGGTGAAGTGTATGGCTCCCCTAACATCATAAATGCACAAACATCTCCGCATTCAGTTCATCGCCATCCACCTCAATTCACTAAGTCTGTAAGTTATGACTATCAACTTATCGATATCCTTTTTTATAGGCATTTCGGTACATAGCTCGTTCTGACATAATGAGCTAACCTGTAATGTATAGAGGATATGACCAATGGGCACCGATATAAAAGTTCACTTCCAAGGCATCTGACAACCGCTTAACCCTTATAATCTCATCATCATCTATGTATCTAACCTGCACTCTACAACTTTGGATGTCATCCTAGCTCCATAAGTTTGAGTTCACTGTATTCTGCAGTTGGTGATCCTCAATGGAGCAGACCTCGAGAAAATGTCAGCGACAAGTCTCCGAGTGGCCATGTAGCCAATCTGAAGGGTCCAGTCTTTAATCCAAGAAGGACTATCCATGGCCAATAAACTGATTTATGTTGCACACTTTGCTGGAAGTATATGATAACTCCCACGATGACTTTATATGGATCCTGCTGGAAGCCTTTTTAGCATATTGCTGAGCACTGAATCTAGAAGATTGCTGTGAACCTCCTCAGTTGAGCAGGGACTGAAGGTAAAGAATATTCTAGTCCTTGCGATTTAGGCTGCTACACCATTTATGACCCTCATCAGATGTTAACTGCAACAGATTTTTATTACTCAGACATACAGGTGCTGCTCATAATTGGGACCAAACCCATCAGAGTAATCTTGCTTCGACAGTGACTTCTCTGTATTACATGAGATCCACAGGGGAAAATGTGGCACTCCTTGTCGTAGTTAACCCCCACACATAGTATCCATAGTGGAGGTAGGAACTATGGTACTGGTGAGTCAAAGCCCTTGTGGAGGGTCTAGTAACCACTTGTACCTAACCTGTACCAAGTTGAAAAGCAGTGTAATGAGAAGAGCAGAAATGTTTTGAGAGAGGGTGAGGGTGCCTCCCTTATAGCCTTTGAAGGTTGATGTCCTCGTTCGTTGACAGTTGAATGCTTGCATCAACTACCCTATACCATAATGAAGCAATAAAGTAGTCATATACATACTAGCAAACTGCCCATTAGGGATAAAGAAGGCAAGCGTGAGGATTGAGCAGCCAATCTGCAAAGCAATAAGGAGAAATGGATTTCGCCCTAGATCTCCTCCACAACCAAACATCCCTCTGGATGCCATATAGCAGCAGGTGCCCATTTACCTCTAGTGCAGAAAAGTGGGCTCTATTTCTGGCTTTCCAGATGGCCCACATAGCTGCCAGCCAAATAGAGTTCCATGCAGATAAGTTGATACCCCTGGGGGCCTATGCTGAATGAACTTGTAGACTGGGGACGGTAATATTTGCAAATTGTGGTGGCTAGTGGCCGAGCCAAGAGGAAATGCTTTTCCATACGCTGCTAGTAACAGAGCACTCAGAGAATAGGTGAGTGATAGTCTCATCTTGGACCTTACATAGAGGGCAAAGAACCTCCTGGTTCGGAGGTATGATTCCTCTTGCTTGCAAGACAGCTTTGGTAGGCAGTGATGATTGTATTAACAACCATGAAAAGATGTAGATTTTCTTAGGCGCTAGACTAGCCCAGATGAGCTTAGTTAGTGTGATATGAGTGGAGGGAAATGTATACAGCACACCAGAAGAAGCTGCACTATAGGCGTCACTGACCTTATATGCACCTTTTTGGCTCAAGGAATAAGTATACCTATCTTGTTGCAGAGGATCCGGTGAGTGGCCCTGTAGTAGCCCTATTAACCTAGCTAGGTCATTCATTTCAGAAGTGCGGATTACTCTCCTCCATATCCAACACCAAATCCAATTAGTGCCTTGCCATACACCTGCAGGAGATATGTTGATGTCTTTACAAGATTCATTCTGGTAAAGTCTTTGAAACTGGACGACCAGAGAAGCATTACACATCCATATATCAGTCCACAGTTTTATTTTTTTCCCATATCCTAGTTTGAGTAGCACATTACTAGAGAACCAAGGGCTCTGTAATGCCTCCTGAATACTGCACCACCAGGATGAGGGATAAGCCCTGCTTCTAGGCCTTCCAACAGTTAAGGTGTTGCCCATAGTAACAAGGGCCCTCAGACCAGCAATAGAGAGGGGAGAAGTAGTTCCATACATTGATCTCAAAATGTCAGAGGCAAGAGTAGATTCCCCATTCAGTAAGTGAAGGCCCCATTTGCCTAATAAAGAAGCATTGTATGATTCTAGACAGCGCACTCCAAAGGGACAAGGGTGTAGTGAGTTTACTCCAGGAGGACAAACATAACTTAGCCTTATCAGCAGAACCTCCCCAGAAGAACCTCCTCTGGATCCGAGTAAGATTCTTGATTACAGATTTAAGGGCAGAGAAGCATGAGAAATAGTGGGAGGGTAAAGCAGCCAGAACTGAATTAATCAGTGTCAACTTACCTCCAGTAGACAACTACCTATTCTCCCAGGTTGAGATGGTACTGCTGAACTTGTTCAGGACCGGCTTCCATGCAGTAGATTTCCTCATACTATCACCCACTGGCAGGCCAAGGTATTTAAAAGGAGGGGTGGCAGACTGGCAGTGAAGATAAGCAGCCATTTCATCCAAGAGCTGAAGCTGCACATTGATCCCAATTAGCTTGCTCTTCCCAAAGTTAATCCTAAGACCTGAGATAAGTTCGAAGTTGAGGAGTATGGCCTTAAAAGCTATAAAAGTATCACATTCAGCATTGCCAAAGATGACAGTGTCGTCCGCAAATTGGAGGTGTGAAACATACATATTGTTTCTGCCAAGAGATAGCCCCTTGAACAGATTTAAAGAGGTGGCTTTGTTGATCAGCGCAGATAGGACCTCAGCTGCTAACAGAAATAGAAAAGGGGACAACGGATTGCCCTGCCTAATGCCACAAGTGGGGTAGAATTCCTTGGTTGGACTACCATTTAGATGGACAAAAGTAGAGGAAGATTCTAGGAGCCCCTTGATCCATGTGATCCAGCAGGAGGGAAAGCGCATGTCTGATAGGGTCTGCAGCAAGAAATTCCAGTTGATAATATCGAACGCCTTCTCAAAATCAACCTTGAAGATGAGAGCTTGGTGCTTGAGCTTCTTGGTCCCATCAATAATTTCATTGGCTGCTACAATGCTGTCAAGCGTCCTTCTGCCTTTTATAAAGGCAGACTGGTTGGGACTGATCAGCTTGCTTGTGACCTTACTCAACCGGATGGCAAGCACCTTAGAAATTATCTTTGGCATGCTGCCTATCAGTGAAATTGGCCTATAATCTTTGACACCAAGAGACCTTGAGGATTTTGCTATAAGGGCTAGATGTAAAGCATTGCTTCCTTTAGCAAGTCTGCCCCTTTTGTAAAATTCCAACATTAATTGAATAATATCATATTTCAACACTGGCAAGAAGTGTTTGACGAAGTGAAAATTCAAGCCATCGGTCCCGGGACTTTTATGATCACCACACTCAGTTATGGTAGCCAGGATTTCAGCTTCGCAGAACGGCTGCTAAAGGTACCTTCTATGAGACAGATCCAGAGTTTCCAGCCTGAGGCAAAAGCCTGGTCTACAATCCAGCTTTTCTGTGAACCTATCCTTGAAATGCTCAAAGAAGCAAGTTTTTATTTGCTCAGGCCCCTCAAGTCAGGCAGGGCCATCCCAGATACCTGATATCATATTCCTAGCTCTTAAGGATTTCAGGCTATGGTGAAAGAAAGCTAAGTTCTCATCATCTTCCCTCAGCCATTGGATCCTGGATTTTTGGTGAGCAATGCTGTTTATCTGCCAGGACATTTTGTCAAGTTGAGACTGCAGAGTAGCTAACCTTAACTGATCAGTGGTGTGCAAAGGAACATCCTCTGCCTTCAGCTCCAAGATCCGGATATGATGCAACAGTTTTTTTTGGTCCTGAGACAGGTTCCTTGGCACTGCAGCATTCCACATTCTAATATTGTCTTCAAGTAGTCTGATCTTCATCATGATCCGATAGCTCCAGAAGCCCTCAATGTGAGAGTTATTCTAGACCTCAGCAACCAGTTGATTGAAAGAAGGCTCCTTCAGCCAGATATCTAGCACCTTAAGGGGTTTAGGGACCCAGTTCTGAGAACTACTAAATAGACACACAGGACAATGGTCGGAGCCAGACTTATCCAGACAACTTTGCCTCCAAGAGTCTCCAGAATCCAGCCATGCGCTATTGACTAAAAATTTGTCCAGTCTACTCATTGCTCTAGCCGATTTGAGTGACCATGTGTATTTTCTACGTTCCACTTGTAGGTTTTGCATATCCAAATTGTAGATCAACTCATTGAAGAGGGCTACCTCCTGCTCATAGGTATGATAGGCCACTCCTTTCCTCTCATTAAGGGTTAGGACAACGTTAAAGTCCCCCATAAGATAGCACTTCTCCATTCTTAGAGGCTGGATATAGTCAGACAATTGCTGCCATTGATCTTGTTTACCTGCCAAGTCACCAGGCCCATATACATTAATCATATGTGACCTTGATGTGTCCCCTGACCAAACACTAGTGACCCCTAGGAAGCCAACCCCTGCAAACATGGATGATCTGTGGAACTTATTACTGACCCATGAACAAAGTAAGCCCCCAGAGGCCCCTGTTGATCCAGTATAACACCAATCAAATTCTGAATTATACTACAGATAAGAGCAGAGAGTCTTCTCTATAGTAGAAAGCTTGGTTTCTTGCACACTTAAAAAGTCCACCTTCTCATTAGCTATTAGATGCTTAACCTGCCTCTTCCTCTCTTGGCCCCCGAGGCCACGGACGTTGAATGTAATCAATTTCATGAGCACTGCCCTTTCCAACCCCTTGCAGGGTTGATGAAAGCACTAGCCCATGTGGATGAGATACATCTTGAGCAGGCATAGTCATATCCAATAGCAACCTATGAAAAGATGCATGCTTGCTACCGTAGTCTATGCCAAGTTTAGCTCCTATTTCCATGATAGATTCTACAACATGGTGATGCTCCATTGGATCAGGAAGCTGCAGAGGAGGCCTGGGGGGCAATGGAGGGCTAACGGATTATTCGGAAGCTAGTTTCTCTATCCATCCATTGAGATCTGCATGTGCACTTGCCTTGACTGGATCCAGGACCTTTTTAGTTTGGCTTACAGACTTTGGCCTACCCCTAGGACGCTTAGGTTTGACTACTTGCTAGGATTTAGGGCTACGTTCGGGATTAACCTAAAGGGGGATTTGCTGCAGAGGGGGGAAACCTTCCAAGTTATGATATACCAAATCCACAGGAGGGGCAGGGGCTAGAGTTACAGGGATGGGATCAACAGAAGCTTTTGAAACCACCTCCTTTCGACCCAACAGGGGTGTTACCTCCTATGAATGAATTATGGCCCAGTTAATTACTTCAGGGGCAACACAATTCAAGGTATTGGAAATGGTCACAAGCTCCCCTACAGAAGCAGGATAAGCTGGGGGTACTAGGGGAGAACCATTGTCCACTTGGTGGAGATTAAAGCTACACTCGGATAAACCCTGAGAGGGGACAAGTTCCTGTGGTTGGGTGATGGCCCTGGTTGTAGTTTCAGTAGCCGCACACTCGACGGTATTGGGGATGTCAACCCACTCCCCTGCAGAAGCAGGATAAGCTTGGGGAACTGTGGGAAATCCATAGGAGGCTTGAGAAACCAACACCTCATTGCACGAAAAGGGTAAAACACCAAGAGCAGTAACTCCAGACGCAGAATTAGCTATAAGTTGAGGTGAACCAACAGGCACAGGAGAGGGCAACTTCGAATTAGCCGCCATATGCGGATGGTTGAGGAGCATGGTTCAAACAGAGTTGCCTTCGGACAAAGGGCAGACAAAGATGGAGGCCACCAACAGATCCTAGGAGGAATCCAAGGTTGCGATGTACCAGGTGATAGTCTAATAGCCACGGTATCAGATAACACTGAGAGAGGTTTAACCGATGGTAGAGCCTTGGAAAGCGTTGTTATATGTCCATCCACTGGCGCTTGACGTAGTTCAGGTAAGCCAACAACTGGATCCGCTTCCCAGATAGAGATATATTGCCAGAGACCAAAGAGTTTGTCTCAGAAGAGGAAAAATCAATGTCAGTAAGAAGATCAGACCACGGCACGGTGGGTGACAGATTCCACCGCATAAAGAGAGCACGGATTGCCATCAACAAGGACAGCTAGAGTCTGATCAACTCTAGTACCAAGTGGGACTTTAGTAGTCATGTGGATAGATTCCAGGTTTTGTTTAGTGAGAGTGGAGCTCTCTACAAAGATTAACAAGCCTAACTAGTTCCCAATTGCAGTTAAATTAGACTGAGTCCAAGCTTGGATGGGAAGCCAAAAAAATTGGATCCTACAGGGTCAACTGAGAACTGGTTCACGAGGAAACCAAGGCGCGATATCCTTCAACCATCCAGATAACCATTCCTTATCCTTGCTGATCAAGTTAAGGAGGTCAGTAGGAACCTCTTCCCACAATAGGACTAACTCGCTATCAAGAGGGTTGACTGCCACACTCAAGTAGCCGGCAGCTCTCAACCCTCTTAACAGGTCGTAACAGCTGATCTGCTCACCAAGTTGAGCGACATAACTGCGACTTAGCCAAGAAATTTCTTCCACTGAAGAATTTAGAGAGAGAAATTCCTAGCTCCGTGGCGACAGAACAAGAGGGGATGTTACAGCACTCGCCGTATGCTGCGGATTGGCAGACACTTGGTGGGGAACAGAAGTGCTTGGTTCCTTCTCTTTTTTAGATAATGTACGCCTAGGGTATCTAGCTAAGTTGGCCTGCAACCGATAGGAACCTAGCCAGGTATTATTCAGTTTAAAGATCATGATATCCACATCCTCCACATTGTCGAAATCGACAAAACTGAACTGATAACCCTGAGCAGTAAGTTTCCTAGCGATAGATAAATTAAGGATTGTTCCTGTACAACTCCACAGGCAGCCTATCGACATCGCATCCTTTAGGGTAGTTCGTAAGGAAGAAGCAGCGGGTTCCCACCCTCGGAAGTGAGGTAGGATTCATAGAAGAGGCAGCCTTGGTGCCAAACCTTCCATGAACAGTACTTGGCAACACAGTAGGTAGAGGAAGGGATCTGGAGTAGAGCAGGGCTGGGTCGACCATTGGGGCTTTCCCAGCCTTTATAGAAGCTCGTCTCATCAACCTCAATTGCTGGGGAGGGATGGTCCAAGCAGACATCGGAACCTACAGAAGTAGAAGCTGACTGACAATTTTAACAGGAAGCAGGGAAGCAAGGATAGACAAGATGGGTGGGT
>JAOWBN010221899.1:0-13163 GCA_028565015.1 Pinguicula moranensis | reverse complement strand
CCAACTCGATCATGTTGATCCATGGTTTGCCAACATCTAGTTTGGCTTCCTCTTGCTTCCTCACGCCTTCCATCAATGTGTTTAATGCTTCCTTCATCTTCTTGGTCCTTGCACGGGTCATTGGGTAACCCATATTCTTTAAAGGATCAGTAAGGCGTGTTTGGGCTCGTACATTCTCATCAGAATGACTTGCTCCACCAAGGGTGCTCTTTTGTGGTGGACGAGTTCTCTCATCTTTTGTGATTCATGATCTGAAGGGGCATGGGGCTAGGAGCGTTTTCCCTTTTTCTCCTGCGCGTGGTTTAGCTTCCTTTATTTGTATATGGTGCTGGTAGATATAGGTTTCCTTCTCTTTTCTTCGTTCTTCATTTTAGGGGCTGTAATTTTGACGAAATCCATGCTTCATGTACCCTTTTTGTATATTGACAACGCTATAATGGATGCTCGCTTTCTTTTGTGCTCATGTCTTGATTTCTCTATTGTGATATGAATCTTTTGTTGAACGGGCACTTGATGTTGTCTCAACTGTAATAACTCATTGGTGACAGGTGCAGTGTAGAAATTTGTAATAGTGAAGCCTAGTCCAATGTTGATCGGATAGATTAGTATCATTTTTTTCCTCCAAATTTTGGAGTATCAGAGATGCCAGAAGATTTCCCAGAGGGGAATGAGAGTTCTCCTTCCTATGATATGGTGGCATTATGGGTATTTATAAGTAGGCAACGACTGCCCGTTCTTTAAAGTGTTTAACTCGTTAAACCACGCAGAGAAATTCTTCTCTGTATCATAGTTACGAGTGGGCCTGAGAAAAATAGTCATTGAATATGGGACTATAGCCTTGCTGTGACAAGGTTAGTCTGAAGAAAGGACCGTGGACGGCGGAGGAAGACAAGAAACTGATCAATTTCTTTCAACAACGGACAATGCTGTTGGAGGGCTATATCAAAGCTTGCAGGTCTGTTGAGGTAAGGAGAGAGATTAAGGAGAAGCTCAGGAAAATGGCAATCGACCCTCTGACACACAAGCCTCTCACGCCGATGAGGGCGAAGATGGCACGCCACCGGAAAAGGCTACAATTCGGACCAAAACAGAGCCGGGAATGATCTTTCCGGCAAGAGGAGATGAAACCTAATTCGTGATCAACAGTGATTCATGCGTTGATGAAATCCCAGTTATGGATCCTCATGAAATCCTGCTCCCCCGTGATGAAAACTCACCAATGCCTTTTTTTCCAGTGAAGCAACACTACCGGGTGGAGAAGCTTCTGTAATTAAAGTTATCTCATAGCCATCAAGTCCTTTGAACCATAGTCCAAAGATTCTTGGTTAGTGGTTGCTTTATATTGATGATTGGGGACCGTGCTTCTGTTAAATCCCACAGGGAAAATTTTCCACCATTTAATCTGGTCAAGGTTGTCATGTTGTGGCAAGAGCTTCTTTGGCGCCCTCACTGTAGCGTGAGTGTCTGCTGCGTGCTCAGTCATAGCGTGGGCGTCTTTGACGCGCCTCGCCATAGCGTGGGTGTCTTTTTGCGCGCCCCGCCGTAGCGAGAGCGTCTTCAGCGCGTCTCGTTGTAGCGTGAACATCTCATAGCGCGCCCCACCAAAGCGAGAGCATCTTCGGCGCGCCCTGCCATAGCGTGAACGTATTTTTGTGCGCCCCACCATAGCGAGAGCATCTTTGGCGCATCCCACCGCAGCGTGAACTTCTTATTGCACGCCTCACCATAGTGAGAGCATCTTCGGCGCTCCCCGCCGTAGCGTGAATGTCTTTTTGCGCGCCCCACCGTAGCGAGGGTGTCTTCGGCCCACCCCGCTATAGCAAGGGCCTCTTTTTTGCGCGCCCCGTCGTAGCAAGAGCGTCTATTAATTTCCGGTAGGAGTTTTTTCTTTGAACTTTTTCAAGCAGTTTTGTTTCCAGGAGCAGGTCAAATGTTTTCCACCCATGGTGGTCATACGGCACGCCCCATTTGGGTATTTTTTGATGAGTCGGTAGGGACCCTCCCACGTAGGTTAAAACTTCCCTTGTTCTCCGGGGATAAGAACCTTTTTGAGTACCACGTCTCCCTGGCTAAGGCACACCCTATTCTTTGTTTTGCCCCTGTTTCAAAACTGGAATTGGTGTTTGAATAATCTCTGTTGGGCATGGTCCCTGACCTTGTCGAGTAGGTCTAGATCAGTGAGGCGCTCTTCCCGAATTTTTTGAGGATCGTATGAGGTGACTCGGTATGCTCCGTAGCAGATGTCGGAAATTGATATGGCCTTTGAGCCATATGTTAATGCAAATGGGGTGTTTTTGGTGGAGCTGGTAATCGTGGTCCTGTCAGACCATAAGATGCCGGGAAGCTCATCTGCCCAACTTCCTTTCCGGTCTCCTAACTTCTTTTTCAACCCTAGTGTATAATCTTATTCAAAGCCTCTACCTGCCCATTAGATAGCGGATGATAGGCTGATGTAAACCTATGCTGATTTGTAATATTTTGCACCATTCGGTGACATTTGCTCCCCGAAATTGTGTTCCATTGTCCGATACTAGCACTCAGGGGGGGCAAATCTACAAACTATGTTTTTCCAAAGGAAACAGATCACTTCTTTTTCGTAATTTTTGCAACAGCTTCTGCCTCTGCCCATTTGGTGAAATATTCGGCTGCTACAATAATGAAACGCCTTTGTCCTGGAGCCTGGGGAAGTGGTCCGATGATGTCTATTCCCAAGTTGTCGAATGAGCATGCTTCTAATATCCCGTTCATGGGGTTGGAGGGGTGGGATGACCAGTTACTGTGCCTCTGGCAATTCTCGCAATGGCGCGTGTAATCGAGGGCATCGTGTAGCAATGTGGGCCAATAAAAACCATGCAGATGAATCTTTATTACGAGGGATCGTTCTCCAATGTGGCTTCCTCCTTATCCCTAATGTATTTCTTTGAGTATGGAGCGAGTATCAGGGTAGGTGATACATTTAGGAATGGGCCTTCAAAGATGAGTTTGTACAGTTCGTGATTTATGAGGGTGAACCTTAAAGCTCGCGTTCGTACCTTCTGTGCTTCCATTTTATCAGGAGGTAGGGCTCCTTCCTTAAGATATAGGAGGAGGGGTTGGATCCAGACGTTCTGGCTTAGTACCATGACAACGTTACTGACAGAAGTACTTATGATGACCAGTTTCTTATGGGTCCATATCTGTATAGTTTTAGTGTTCTCCTCTTTTAGGTGGGAGGCGAGTTTGGATAGGGTGTCTGCCCCAGTGTTTTGGGCTATGTGGATTTGGTGTAATTCAAAGCGTAGGAAGCATGGGATGACATCTCTAAGCTTGGCCAATATTTGGCCATCGTTTCTTCACGGGTTTCGTATGCTCCGGAGTACTACTCATAAACCTGTTGGGAGTCTGTGTATGCTATAAGATATTTGACCCCCTACTGTCGGGCTACTTCCTAGGATTAGATCCTCGTATTCTGCGACGTTGTTGGTGACGGGGAAATCTAGGAGCACTGCAATGTTGATAGCACTCTAGCCCCTTTGCGGTGTGCAGTTGTGAATCCGTCAACATATAGCTTTCATGGTGTATCGTTGATCGTGGTACGGTTTTTTTCCCCGATAAAATCCACAAGTACTTGGGATTTTTGGGAATTGCACGACTTATAAGTGATGTCGTACTCACTTAGCTCTACTGCCCATTTTACCAAGCGTCCCGAAGCATCGAGTTTTGATAAGGCTTGCCGCATCGGCTGGTTTGTGAGAACGATAATGGGGTGAGATTCAAAATAAGGGCGCAGTCACTTTGCAGCGGTTACCAAGGCAAGGGAGAGCTTCTCGATTGCCAAGTATTTGATTTCGGCCTCATGGAGCACTTTGCTGACATAATAGATGGGTCGGTGAATGTCGTTGTCTTCTCGTACTAGGACCGCGCTTACCGATTCTTTGGATGTTGCAAGGTAGACAAACAGGGTCTCTAGTGGCTGGGGAATGGATAAAATTTGAGAAGATTTCAGATAATCCTTCAGAATCTGAAAGGCTTGAGAGCATTCTTCCGTACATTCAAAAAAAATTCCCTTTTGGATGGCCTTGGAAAAGGGAGTCCCTTTTCCCCTAGTCGGGAGATGAAGCGACCTAAAGAAGCCATATTTCATGCTAGGGATTGAGCTTATTTAATGTTACGGGGTGGCGACATGTTAAGGATGGCCGTTACTTTTACCGGGTTAGTCTCGATCCCTTTCTCTAACACCATGTACCATAGGAACTTCCCACTTCTTACTCCAAAAGTGCACTTGGTAGGGTTGATTTTTAACTGATAGCGTTGCATTACTGTGAAGGCTTCTTTTAGATGGGTAGTGTGGTCATCAGCTCTCTTACTTTTCACCATTATATCGTCAACATACGCCTCCATGTTCTTGCCCAACTGGTTATGGAACATGCTGTCAATCATTCTTTGATAGGTGGCACCAGCGTTTTTGAGGCCGAATGGCATTACTTTATAATAATAGGTGCCATCCTCGGTGATGAACGTGGTTTTTAGCTTATCTTCTGGTGCTAAAAATATTTGGTGGTAGCCTTGGAAGGCATCCATCATGCTCAGTAATTCGCATCCTGCCATGAAGTCAACGATCCGATCAATTGGTGGCAAGGGGTATGAATCTTTAGCACAGTGCTTGTTAAGATCGGTGAAGTCAATGTACATCCTCCATTTCTCAATTGTTTTTGGGACAATCACAACATTAGATAGCCATTATGAGTACTGGACTTCTTCCACATACCCGGCATGTATGAGTTTTTGCACCTCGCCTCTGATGATTTTATTCTTTTCTGAGCCAAAGTATCTTTTCCTTTGTTGAATGGGTTTTGCTCCGGGATTTATGTTGAGTCGATGGACGGCCACACTAAGACTAATTCCTGGGAAGTCTGCGGCGGTCTAAGCGAATATATCTGCGTGATCCTTTAAACAATGTATGAGCTCGACCTCTAATTGAGGATCTAGCTCTGTCCCAATGCAAATAATTCTTTCCGGGATGTCCCTTGAGACGGGATTCAAGATCTGGAATGTCTTAGGGATCTTTTTTCCGTCCCCTATGTGACCTTGTGGGCCTCCATCCCTGCAAAGATTATTCTTATTTAGGGATATTTCATAGCAGATACTAGCGACTCGGAGGTTTTCCCTTACTTGCCCTGTCCCTAGGTCTGTGCGGAATTTCATTACCATATGGTATGTGGAAACTACTGCTTTCAGTTGGAAAAGGCTAGGGCGTCCCAAGATTACATTATAGGAAAAAGTGGCTTCTACGACCAGGTAGATAATGGGGAGGGTTCTCCTTTGTTCCCTCGTCTAAAGGTAGTGAGTAGTTCCACCGTCCCTGCGGTACTGACCTCAGTGCCTCCGAACCCTTTGAGGGATATACCTATTTTTTGGATATCTGCAACGTCCAATCCCATACGTTGATAGGCATCCTGAGACAAGATATCTGAAGCGCTTCCTTGGTCGACGAAGATTCTGTCAACAATATAACCATTTATTTATGCAAAGATTACCATGGGGTGATTGTGGGGCTCGCTTGTTTGAAGGTCATCGTCACTGAACTTGATCGGGGGCTTGGGTGGCCCAAAGTTTACGCGGGCTACTTGCAAGAACCTTCGTTGTTTCCTTTTTCTTGCTCGATTAGTCTCTATCTCTTGGTAGCCTCCCGTGATCATTGCAATGCGGGGCTTTTTTCCCTTAAGGTCACTTTCTTCGTTAGTCCTGCTATCGGTTCCGGGGTAGGGGCATTTAGTACCAGAATTTGTGTTACTTGGGAATGTCCATTCACCTAGGTGGCCGTCTTGAGCCAACCATTCGAGCTCGTCTTTCAAGTTTACGCATTCCTCTATAGAATGTCCATTATTTTTGTGGAAATGACAGTATCGTCCTTGATTCCTTATATTATTACTGGGTTTCATACCTCTGGGGGCTACAAGGAGTCCGAGTGGTCCGATGGCTCTTAGGATATTACTCTGGTTGTCTGAAATTAATGGTATCTGGTGTACTTCTGTCCCCTTAGGCTGTCATGTACTTTTCTTATGAAAGTGCGGGTAGAGGGATTGTTTTGGCCTTCTTTAGGCTGCCATGATTTACGATGTGCCCGAGGATCCGGGTATACTTTTTCTCTCCTAGGGGGGTTTGTCATTTCTTCTAAACGTATGTGTCTCCCGCACACCTCACTTAGTTTGCCTTGAGTGGTCGGGGGTCATCCATTAGGGCTGTTGCCAATGGGTCATACTAGAGTCCATGGATCAAGGCATTGATTCTTAGGGAGAGCAATAACCCGAGAGTTTTGGTGCAGGCCTGGTTGAACGTGCATAAGTAATCGCGCAATGGCTCTTCGGGCCTCTTTTGATAACTTGGTTTTAGCAGATGAACGGGTGCTTGGTCCACCCACTGCAAGGTCGCAAAGGCTTGTGAAAATTGCATTGTAATCTCGCTGAAACTCTATATGGATTCCTCTGGAAGGGATAAGAACCAATCCTGGGCGGCCCCGATGAGGGTTAGGATGAAGACTCTGCACGCAGAGGCTTCTGAAATGGACGTCATTTCCATTTGTAGTGTAAAAGACTTTATATGCTGCCGTGGATCTTTCACCCCAGAGTATTTGGGTAGGTGTTCGAGTGTAGTTGGGGCGAGAGCCACAATTTCCCGTTGTATATCTCGGCAGAAGGCCTTGCTCATAGTGATGGGCATTTGCGGAGCTAAACTTTTCCGTATGGAGGGTGGCGGCCCCTGACTGTTGAGTCATCACATCAAATCTTGGACTTTGGCTTGGACGCTGACAAAATGCGCCTCATGCTGGAATCAGGAGCAGTGGGCCGCGAGGGGTGGCTGGGCTCCGTGGTGCCCCCCGGATTAGGGGTCGGTGGATTCCCTAGAGGGGGGCGTCGTTCGTACGTGATGTAATCAGTTTGCAAATTCCTATTGTTTTGCTCCATCCTTTTTGTAGTGACTTGTTGTAAGGAGGATTCCCACAGACGGCGCCAAAATGGTGATGTCGGATTTGGATTCTTCTAAATTTATCTGTCTTTTTCTTGTCCGAATCAGGAAAGATTTTTAAGACATAATTATGAAAATATTGAATACTCTTCTAAGATTATTCTGGAAATATCAGATACCACTTTTCTCCTCAATTACACTCCACGTTCAGCTATTTATAGGCGTTCAAACACGCGGGCCATCCTCCACGTGGCAATATTTATTTCGCTAGGTGATGTGGGTGTTTTTGCTTGATGGAAGGTGGCAACATCCCCTTGTGGAAGCATTTGGTTTGTTGAATGATGTGTGCATTTACTGGGTGGGACTTGGTAGAAATTGATTGGTGGGATGATGTCAATCCCAATCTTTGCGTATTAACTCGCCGTGGCCAATAGATCCACATGGGCTTCTCTTGGGACTCGCCCCTCATAGCAAAACCATCAGTAGGGCATTTTTTCCGGAGGGAGTGTGGTTTGAGGCCCGACCAATTCTCGCAGTCAACAGAACCAAGGATAGAAGAGCAATACAAGTGGTGGAGACTCATGGGGATAGAACAAGACTTGCTGAAGATCCACAGAATGTCAACTCGTATTGGAAAGCGATTACAACAGAGCAGCAAACAAGCTTGGGAAGAAATAAAAAAAATGATGCTCTGGTATTGGCATCAACTTCCAAGGTTGTGAAATTGAATCACTGCAGAATGCTTTATTTATGAATATAAGGTATCAACCACCCACGGTGAAAAAGGTTCAAGA
The DNA here is from genome assembly GCA_028565015.1 of Pinguicula moranensis. Taxonomy (NCBI): domain Eukaryota; kingdom Viridiplantae; phylum Streptophyta; class Magnoliopsida; order Lamiales; family Lentibulariaceae; genus Pinguicula; species Pinguicula moranensis. The sequence goes on along the minus strand of JAOWBN010221899.1, from coordinate 5,424 downwards.
TGTTAAAGACTTACTCAAAGCATACTTTCAGGGGCAATTTACTCAAGAAGTGGGTAACAGACAAAAGTTGGTCATTCCTTTCAATCATGAGATCAATTATGAACAAATTACATGACAAAAAAAGAAATCAAGGACGTTGTGTGAGGCTGCAATGGTTCTAGGTGCCTTGGTCCTGATGGACTACATTTCACATTCATACATCATTTTTGGGAAACTATGAAAGAAGATTTTGTTGCATTTATAAATGAATTTCACCATACCTATACAATACCCTATGGTATGAACTCTTCCTTCACTACATTGTTTTCCAAAGTATCTAATCCCTCAAACTCTGAGGATAACAGACCAACCTCACTTATAAATAACGTGTAAAAAATAGGTTGAAGCAGGTGCTATCATGTGGGATTTCAAAAAATCAGACAATTTTTTTGAAAGGGAGGCTTATTTCTGATGTGTTAATATATGCCAATGAGGTAATAGATAGAGCGAAAAAAATTGAAGCAAAGATGCTTTCTTTTCAAAGTTGACTTCAAGAAAGCGTTTGACTCAACTCATTGGAATTTTTGATTTGATAATTTATAACTGTATGTCCTCATCTATGATATCAGTTTTGGTTATTGGAAGTCTTACAATAGAATTTAAGCCTAAAAAATGATTAAGGCAAGGTGACACTTTATCACCATTCCTTTTCCTTGAAGCTCTACATTCGGAGCTGCGGGAAGGATAGAGGCAGGGCGAGTTGAGTCCTTAACCTAGTGGATAAGGTTAATCAACTTGTGAAGATATTAAGTTTGAAACACACGGAGACTTAATATCTTCAATGATATTAAGGTTTGCACTATCATCATACTCACCTGGTGAACCAAGTTTGTAGTTCGTGTCATGACTCGTCATTTCAAGTTTGTAGTTCATGTCATGACAAGTCCTTCCAAGTTCAAACTCCTCATGTATGTTAGTACATGAACTCAATAAATACAAAATTTGACCATTCACCCTTCCAAATGCCTTTGTAGTTGACCAAGGTATGACGAAATTGACTCCTACTTACTCTCGAAATGTTATGATGCTCCTTGACCATGAGAAGTTGTGATCGGATGGGTTTTGTCCTCATGCATGAAATTGTACGAATTTCAATGTGGTAATCACATGTGCAAGGAATTTCATGTTGGGACTTTGACCATACACTCCTTTTTTGGCTTCATGCATTTACTGCGAGGAAGTATCCGAAGGGTCATCATCATTGCCTCTCTTTAACCATATCATGCATAGCCTTGCGTGCATTGATTTTGTTAAGGCCACGCGATGTTGAAGGAACTCTTCAAACGGTTTTATCCTCAAATCCAGGCCTGCATGGAAGTCCATCAATAATTTCAAAACTTGTACGGTCACCAGACTTACCTTGGGGGCTAATCTTGTACGTGTTATACCTAATACAGGCCACCATAGATCCATCAACCCAAAGTAGGGAATTTGTTTTCCATTCTCTTGTCCTTTGGTGCACTCGCTCCCAATCTCCTGGTTCAAACACTATTTTTTTGAACCCTGAGTTGGCTCGCTGATCAAAGGAGGTATTCCTCTTTTCAATTTTAAATCGCTCCCATTCATGAATCATCTTCCAGAATTTTACCGTCAATTTTCCACCTATGCTCGAGGATACACTCAAAGATAAAGTGAACAAAGCCAAATATGATAAGGGATCATAAACAATTCAAATGGAAGAACAACATGAATTCATCACTCAGCACATATTGTTTGCATGCTATCATATGAGGTCCAATGGAATAATCATGTGAAATTCCAAATTTTTTAACCATACCGTAATTAACTCCATGAAACTCTCTTTCAAGCAATGAACACATAGGCATACACAATGTATTTTCTCTAAACACGAATTTATTACGCCTATGGAACTTACCAACTGCTACCCTTTCACATACATCATCAAAATAAGGATCATGGGCATACAACTCTTTGATGTATTCACGTCCAAGCACTTGCGCATCAAAAAAGAAAAGTGGGATATACCTTTCGGACAACATACTTTTCACCACATTTTCCTTACCTTGTTCCGAACACAAACTAATGCCTTCACGGCCATACCTTGTTCAAATCATTTCAACCATCTCCCTACATATGTTCCTATTCGTTGGTTGGTCTAAAAATGATGCTTCAAATATGAATTCAACGTGGTCCTCGTTCTCACAAAGTGGAAACGAATCAAGGTAGAATTCTTCAAAAAGATCATTTGTACATCCCTGCAAAACAGAAAACATGTTTTTCATCACTCACCTAATTCTTTTTCTCTCCTCTTCCTCTTCTTTTCTACTAAAGCTTTCACTCACTTCTTTTTTTTTTCCACTTGAATTCTTTTCACTTTTGGATTCTTTTTCTTTTTCGCTTCACTTTTTTTTCATCCTCTGTTGTTTCTTTCTTTTCATTTTTGTCTACTTTTTCTCTCTTTTGTTTTTCCTCACTCTCTTTTCTCTCACGCTCTTGTTTTTTTCTTTTGTTCAAATCTTGCATGATGGCCACCAATTTTTTCATGGATCCAGAGATGTAAGTGGTGGTGGTTTTGTCATTCCTCACCGTAGGATCTTTTTGGGCGCTCATCGCTTTTAAACTTTGCATCTTAAAAGTGTGCTTTGCTTTAAGCAAGTTGCGGTCCTCAACCGGTTACTTTTAACTAATTTCTTAACACATGGTGCATCTGTTACTAGCCTGAGTTCTCCTTTTGTGTTGATCACCCACACTTTGTTGTTTGGGCATTGGATGTGTGAACCCGACCTTAACACGTGACACTTTCGATATCACGGGTTCGAAGAGTAGGTGCATTGCTCGCGATGTCCTTTGATTTGGCCTCATGAGAAGGTGCAATTTTGGATTTGCATGGCTTGTCCCTTTTGGGGGTCGTTTTCCATTGTGTTCTCCTCGTGCCCATAGGTGTTTCCTTCGTACTATGTCGTGGTTGGCCTTGAGGCTTCCATCTCTCTAGTCTATCTAGTTGTTCATTTATCATTTCCTCTGTTTGCCTCCTTGACAGCGCACGTCTCGCCCGTTGTTGGTTTTGCTTGAGGCGCACGAACCTTAATGGCATCCATCCACTCATGCATACGCTTTTTTTGGGCCGTCAAGCCTTGCACCGATGTCCTTTGGTCCTCTCTTCGTGGTGTACGATTGAGCACATTGTTAGTAACCATAGAGGTGTACCTGCAAGAAAACATGTTAGGAATAAAAAGAACCTTGTCGATCGCTCACGGTGTTTTGTTCAATAAGGTCTCACACTCGTGTTTGCACTCAAATGGCTTTTTTTCACTTGAATGATCTAGCCACTCAATCCTTTTTCCACTCCTGAGTTCCTTGTGTCCTTTATTTGACTCTCTTAGGACTCAATCCAAAACTTGTCAAGTCTAGCAATGGCTCACAACAACCGGAACTTGTTCTAAGTTGGTTGGTTTTGGGGGAGTGAACACATGTAGGCTTGAAGAAGAGAAGTATTAAGAACAAAAAATCAATCCCTATCTTGAGAAGAGATCTCTTCTGGCTCGTATTCATATCCAACACTCGTGTGTATCATTTGGTATAAGAGCTCATATTTGAGCACGTTGGGTTAATCTGGTTATTGTTGGTTCACGACTCCTTATAGTAGTTGGGTTACCTTCACTTGTAGTAGATTTTATCCTTTCAATTCTTGTACTACCTTGCTGATTTTTGAAAAAAAAGAGAAATTTCGTTCAAGAGAAAAGCAAGGGGCGAAGGTCGTTTGAAAAAAAAAACAAGATTTTCGAGCCTACGAAAGTATCACCCCTCTTGACACCAAAAAGAAAGAAAGAAAAAAAAAGTGCAAATCAGCAAGAGATCTCTTCGCTAAATAGGGATTAGAATTTTCTTCTTGATACCATTCTTTTTTTTTTTAAGTCTTAGTAAAATTCACTCCCAAAGACCAACCATCCTAGATCAAGTTCCGGTTCTTGCGAGCCGTTGGTAGACTTGATGGGTTTTGGATTGAGTTCTAAGAGAGTAAGATAAAGAGACACAAGGAGACTCGGGAGAGGAAAAAGGCTTGAGAGGCGAGATCATTCGAGTGAAAAAAACCAATTGAATGCAAACACGAGTGTGAGACCTTATTGAGTGAAACATCATGAGCGAGCGGCGAGGTTCTTTTATTTCTAACCATTTTTCGTGCAGGTACGTCAATTGCAACCCACAATATTCCCATGGGATCGGATGAAGAGGAAGAGCCTCAAGTGAACAATGACCTCACAATGAATGCACTTCGAGGCCAAATGGCACAGCTCATGCAAGCGGTACAAGCCACCCAAGACCAAGTGAGGGAGATCGGGGCACACTTGCCACCTGCTCCACCTCAAGCCCCACAGCAAGGCGCCCAAGCCCCACGAAATGGCGGCCGAAACCGAGAGGCCTAGGGGACTACGCAGACGCTTGGTCCAATAATCTTGACGAGTCGTTCGAGCGACCAAGGGGACTACGCAGACTAGGCTACCCTCCCAGGGGGCCGCGGCATGTAGCAAGGTACTAGGACGAACCACCAAGGAGAAACAATGACCCACCAAGATGAAACTGTGACCACGATCTAGGAAATGTTAAGGTGAAGATGCCCCACTTTCAAGGCAAAACGGACCCCGAGGTCTATCTTGAATGGAAAACAAAGGTGAAGATGGTGTTTGCATGCTATAACTACTCCGAGGACAGATGGTGAGGCTAGAAGAAATTGAGTTCACTGATTACGCCATCATAGCGTGGATGATGCGAATTTTAAGATATATAATCAATGCGCAAATAATCACATAACAAGCTAAAATATCCTAAAATCACTATAAATCGGAAGAGAACGACGTCAATTATAGCAATAAAAGGGTCGAACCACAGGGAGACAAATTAGACTCTTAGCACACAGACTCGTTAATCCTAACAACATGCCCAAAATTATAAGAAGAAAATTGAGATATATAGTGACCAAATAGGAAATAAAAAATCATAAAATTAAATACAGGATTAAATTGAATGACGGGACAAAAGAAAAAGCATATGGGTTTTGTTGAAATTTAATGAGACAAAATTACTCATAACATATTTTGGGTGGCTAAAACACACAAGATCAAATTAAAGTTTTTAGTTTGATTTTATGCTAATAGAAAAGTGTTGATTTTTTACTCCAACACACTGAACATGTAATTAGAATTGTAAATCTATAGCATGCTGAACACATAGCATATAAATTCATCATTGTTATACTAAAATTCTAACAAGATGCGTTATAAATTTTAATATAATTTCTAGGTACATAAACACCATAATCCTCCCTAAGAACTCATTTTTTCAAAGAAAGCTTCAAGAGTTTCTAGACTAAGTATGCTCCCAATTCCGTAGCTAAAGAGGCAATCAGTCTTGGGCTTGAACAAGCAT
>JAOWBN010221888.1:0-13163 GCA_028565015.1 Pinguicula moranensis | reverse complement strand
TCCATTCAACGAGGACATATATTGTTTGAAACACATACAATGCTTGGTGTAAGAAAACACTAATCCCTTCAATTTCCGTGAAAAGTCATTAGGATGTAGTAATTATGAATTCCCCTAAATCCCAAAAATAGAAGAATTTCTACATTATTTCCCGGGTACAAGAGGTAAACCCCTTCTACACCAGAAATTCAAAACATGGTTGTCGGCACCTTGGGTATCTCAAGAATTTAACAATATCATCAAATGTGAATAATTGAGTATTAAAGTTTTTTGCACCCTCGAAGCCTCTTTTTGCGCCTCAAGAACATGTAAGAAAAACTGTAAAGCAAGCAAGGGAGATGTGATTTTTCCATGGCAGAAGCTGCTGCATATTAAAATTAACACTCAGAATTTAAACTACTACACAACCAAGCCATCTTCATGGCATAATCACAAACTCATTTCGTTCTGGGTCGAGCAGAGTAGGACAGAAGAATACCCAGATCATCCCATCTAAAAGGGTGAAGAAAAAGAGAATAAGGGGTAAGAAGTTTTAAATTCACCTGAAAGAAATTAAAAAAAAAAAGGTTCAATCAGAAAACTTTTCGACTGCCCAAAAACCGAAGAGAAAACGTAAAAATACAAACAAAATGAACCAACCGAACCATCCCCCACATAAATTGGAGTTCAAAAAGGTTTCATTAACACGCGACAAACTTGAAATTAATTCACGGGAAATTTCGGCAAAATTGATGAAGTCATGCTCACCTCCGTCGTGAACAGCGGCAGATGACCAGTGAGACTTGATCGCCACGTCAGCAGCCGTGAGGTCCACATCGAGCTTCTCTTTGACCGGCGACGGAATCAAAATCTCTTCGTTTTTGGACCCGATTGACAAACGGAGCTTCGCAGCAGCGGACGCCGTGTCTTTCTGCAACGAAACGCAAGAACCCATCTCTAAAAGACCACTCCAATTCTCTTATTGTACCATATATTTCTTTCGGAAAAAGCAGACACCGGTTCCAGTTTTCCGTTTATCTATGCAGGGAGAGAGATGAAGAAAGATCTTTGGATTTGGAGGAAGAGAGAGTACTGAATATAAGTGAGAAGCAAAAGGGACAGGGGAGGAGGGGGGCCGTGATTTTGCGTTACGCTCACTTTCTCGTTTGATTTTTAGGAAGGAATAAAAGAGATCTTTATTGCAAATCATGCACTAAAAAACAACTTTTTCAACTATAACTAATTTAAATTGCATTTTTGTAAAAGTGATTAATTATAGAATTTACTACTAAGGCTCTGTTTTGTACCTATACTGATTTTCTCCTTTTACTTCTCCTTTTGCTTTTCCTTTAGATTTTACTTCTCCTTTTAATTTTCTATTTTTTGAGTGTTTGGTAAAATTATGAAAAAATGAAAAAATTATTGAAATAGTGTTTACAATTAAAATTTGTAAGTAGATTAAATAGTATTTATAGTTGAATTTGGTAAGATAACTTTAATCTATTTACAAAATTGCCATTAAAAGTAGAAGTAGAAAAAAAAGTAATCTCCTACCTACTTCTGAAAAAATGAGAATCTGACGGGAAAAAAAGGAGAAGTAAAAGGAGAAGTGGAGTTTTAAAACACTGATTTTGAAATAATCTAAAAAAAAAAGGAGAATGAGAAAATTAATCTAAAAAATAAGTGGTACAAAACATGCCCTTAGACGATTTGATTTACACATCTTCTGTCCAAGATTTGGCTTACGAAAGTGCTTCATAAATTTTTTTGCTTGTCATCTGTCAATCAACACTTTCAAGCCTAAACCATAAACACAACCATTTAATCCTTTTTTCAATGGCGTCTTTGTTACTAACCATTACACACAAAAAAAGACATAAATAAAGGTGGCTCTTGGCCTGATAGTTGTAACGACAATTAAGTTCCAATAGATCAATGGTTCAATCCCCGGTAACTGCAAGTTTTGACTAATCAAACTAAATCAATTCCATTTAAATAAATAATTTATAAATGCAACATGGAAACATTTAAGAAACGATTGCATGCTGATCATGCTATTTGACTTCTACATTTGCATTCCTGTTTTTTTGCTTATTCTTATGTAAGACGGAGGTCTTTTTTTGCTTATCTCCAAAATTTATTACAAAAGTTTCAGTGTCAATTCTGCAAGAACGATTCGGTACGTCTGATTCGATTAACATCTGTTCTACCTACTAATCTATTCAAAATTGAAAGACGAGATAGTGAGATGTTTGAAAAAAAATGACCTTAATTATAAACATTATAACGTGTCACACATATTGATCGCAAAATGGAAATAGGATTAAACAGCAAACATCAGGTGTCTTCAATGGACACTTTTGTTGAATCTTTTATAACGTGTCACTGAGTCACTCCATGTGCTGGCTGTTTTGGCCACTCAATTTTCATAGCTATGTGACGCCAAGAATTTTATACGCGTTATGTTTGATGAATCATATGATAAAATATGATTCATTTCACTGTCACACATTTTTTTTTCGTTTCATACTTGTTAGGTCAATAACCAATCAAATTCCATACTTGCATACAGACTATTTTTTTTTTTTTTTTTGGAAAGGCCAAATTTTATATATACAGAATATATACAGAGTTTTTGGTGCTGATACATATACTGATACAAGCACCATCATTCACTACTATTGACCATTACATTTGACTTTCCCTGATTATACTTAATGTTTTTTTTAATCAACTTAAAAGAATTATTAGTGGTGTATTTGATTTGCTCATAATGTAATTAGATTTATTAGAAGAAAATATTGAACCTCAAAATTTACAAGAAGTAGAATAAAAGTGTAACAAACTGAATAAACGCAACGCAACTAAAAAAAACGCAACTTTATCCAGTATATTCCCAACTAAGTTGGGGTTTGAGGGGTCTGATGTACGCGGCATTACCCTTGTAATTATACAAAGAGGCCGTTTCCGTTTTGCGACTCAGGTGCGTATCGATCCCTGAACCTCACATTTGTGAAGTGTTGGTCTCACCACTTGATCTACAGGTCTTGATTAACAAACTGAATAAAGTAACTGTTAAAGCTGATGCAGCCAAGCCAACAGATGATAAGCAACAACGACTACCTACAATTTCTCATTCATAACATTTGACTAGGATGTATAGGTTGTTATAATTTTGTTCAAACTTAGCACATAAATAAAACAGATAGTTTTAGTAGATTTCGCTTGTATAAAAGCTACACAAACGTGAATACATAAAACATCTTTCACAGACTTATCCTGTCTCTATATTGTATTAAAACTACACGATCTGTATGACCTCCATTTTTTTTTCTCTGAAAATTGCAGTTAACTCCAGCAACAATAATGCTCCCAGTCTACCTAGTCTAAACAACTCTCAAGAACCAAACAATCCTCTAATTGTTCTTACCATTGCAGCCAATGCTACTGTCAAACTCACATCTACCAATTACCTTTCTTGGAAACCTTAATTTGAAGCTATCCTTATAAGCTATGGACTCGACGGGTACATCAATGGAGACATCATCGCTCTATCTCCCACCATTACTGTTACTGAAGCTGAAGCTCCAAATCCAGTGTATCAGACATGGATTCGTCAACATAAGCTCATATTCAGTGCCATTGTAAACTCTATGTCTGCCACAATTGCACCACTACTCAATCGTATCAAAACATCTCATGAAGCCTGGCAGAAATCGGTAGATCGATTTTCCAAACCAAGTCGATCCACATCCACCAGATAAAAGATCAATTGAAGAACCCAACACAAGGATCACACACCATCACAGAGTATATGTAGTTTATTCGTGGACGGGCTTATCATCTTACACTCCTGGGCAAACCAATGGATGAAGAAGACCTCATTGACAAAGTCTTTGATGGACTTGATCCTACATACAAATTTATTGTAGATGTTGTTCATGCTCGTGATACACTTATCAGCTTCGATGAATTACATGAAAAATTATTGAACCGAGAGGTTCTTGTTAAACAACAAGTATCCTCATCGCTTCTTCTGTCGGCATCAGCCCATGCCACAAGTTATCACCAACGCCCAAAGCAGAATTGGTCGCCAAATACTCGCAACAACACTTCATCAAACTGGCAATCATGCAACAATACAAAGTCTCCTCGTCCATACCCTGGGAAATATCGAGCATGTGGCACAACATGACATACTACCAAAAGGTATCCACAATTTCGCCTCATTACTCAATTGGCCAATTCATCTTCCCGCAGCCAAAACAATAATGGTCCCAGACCATACACGCCTCAACCACAGCAGCAACCCTAAGCGAATGTAGCAACCAACTCAGTCACTCCATCACCACTATGGCTTATGGACAGCAGAGCAACCCATCATGTAACTAGTGATCTGACTAATCTGTCTCTCCAAGATCCATACAACGCAACAGACGATGTGATGCTGGGCGATAGATCCGGAATCTCAATTACCCCACACTGGTTCTACATCTTTCAACTCTTCATCCTGCTCTATAAATTTAACTCATGTGCTATGTGTTCCTGGGATGACAAGAAATTTGATCTCCATATATCAACTATGTCTTCATAACAAAGTCTCTATTTAATTCTATACATCTGGTTTTTCTATCAAGGATCAGGACATAATGGAGGTACTTCTGCAAGGACCAACTAAAAATGGACTCTATGAATGGCCAACCTTGTCGACAATAAGTCTAGCTACTGCCTTGTTTTCCGCTGCCCAACTAACAATTGAAGATTGACATAATAGGTTGGAGCATCCAGCTCCACCCATCTTCCAACACATTGCATCGAGATTCAATCTAAGTGTCTCTCCTTTCAATCACCATAAACACTGTAATGCTTGTCAGTGTAATAGAAGTCACAAGACACCCTTTCATGTGTCAACTATTCAGTCCCAAAGGTCTCTTGAGATTATCTACTCGGATGTTTGGACCTCACCTATTTTCTTCAATGATAATTTGAAGTATTACATCATATTTGTTAATCACTATACGAAGTACATATGGTTCTATGCAATTCAACAAAAATCTCAACTTCTAGAAGTATTCAAAAGATTCAAGGCGCTAGTAGAGAACCACTTTGAGCTCAAAATCAAAACTCTGTTCATGGATAATGGCAGTGAATATACCGCTCTAAACACCCTACTCGGAAATTATGGAGTATCTCATCTCACTTCTCCTCCATATACACTAGAGCACAATGGTTATGAAGGAGACATCGCCACATTTTTGAAATAGGACTCACACTTCTACTTCATAGTAGAATTGGCGTTGGGCCTTTGCAACTGGTGTATACCTCATCAATAGAATGCCCATATCGACATTACCGATGAAATTTCCATATGCGGTGATTTTTTAGTCACCACCCAACTATACAAAGCTAAGGGTATTCGTCTGTCTTTGCTACCCATGGCTCAGACCATACGCTACCAACAAGCTAGACGCCATATCTACACCACGTGTGTTTATGGGATACTCAATGACACAAAGTGCATATCTCTGTCTTGATACAAACTCATCTCGCCTAATGTATCTCAGCATGTTTACTTTGTCGAGTCTGAATTCCCGCTTAAAGAAGGAAGCTCACACCGAACAGATATTGAACAACAACAACAAGATACTTGGTTCCAATCAGCATATCAAATTGCCCAGACATCGCCAGTGTAATCTCAAATTCAATCTCGAATTTTACCTGTGACTGAACAAAATTAGACAGCATCTGAAGAAACTGGTTAGATAAATTCATATAATGAGGCCTCGCAACTAGCTGGATCTCCTTAAACCAAATCATCTACTGAGGGATCCCAAGGTAACCTTGATTCTCCTAAAATTGAATCACCTATTGAGGCTTAACAATATAATCTCGCTCCCTTGATACAACACCATACCGAAACTACGCTAGCACCATGCAATCAGCATCACATGATAACTAGTTCCAAGAATAACATTTCCTGACCCATTCAGATGATCTTGCAACACAAATTGCTTGTTCCGATCCGACAAATGTATCACAGGCGATGAAATAAGAACAATAGCGTAAAGCCATGGCAGCTAAAATAGATGCGTTGGTGAGACATGGCACTTGGGAAACTGTTCCACCATATCCTACCCAGAACATTCTTGGTTGCAAATTGGTGTACCGAACAAAGCACCATAGTAATGGATCTTTCGATCGACTGGAAGCCCGTCTGGTAGCAAAATGATTTCACCAACATCCTGTCTATGACTTTCATAACACATTTAGCCTATTGATAAAGTTTCCCACAATCCGTGTGCTCCTCACAATGGCTATATATCATTCTTGGCATATCCGACAGCTAAACGTTAATAATGCTTTCTTGCAGGGCACACTACATGACAGTGTCTACATGGCATAACCACCACGACTTGTGGACAAAGATCATCCACATCATGTCTGCAAACTCAAAAAAACAGTCTATGGGCTACGCCAAGCTCCTCGTGCTTGGTATGAAGAATTAAAGAGGTACCTCATCTCACAGGGCTAATTTTGCAGCTGATGCATCACTATTTATCCTGTGATCGAAAAAAGCGTGATCTACATCTTAATCTACGTTGATGATATCATCAAAACGGGCACACACTTTGGCCTCATTAATCGGTTTATATCAGAACTGGCAGCAAGGTTCTCAATAAAATATCTTGGCAATTTATCCTATTTCCTTGGTATGGAGGTCGTGCCACATTCCAAGGGTGTCATTCTATCATAACTGAAATATGTGAATGATCTCCTTGCACGAACAAAGATGCATTCAACAAAACCTGTTTCAACTCTACTAAGCACAACAACAACTCTACTTATCAATGATGAAACATCATTGTTTGATGCTACAGAGTATCGAGCGGTAATTGGCAGCTTACAATATCTAGTACTCACATGGCCCAACATTGCCTTCACCATGAATAAAGTCTCCCAATTCATGAATTGGCCAACAACAACTCACTGGGATATGGAAAAGCGAATATTAAGCTATCTTAGTGGAACCTCCCATCTTGGTCTGCTACTCACAAGGTTCCAAATTCAACAGTATGGGTTTTCTAATGTCGATTGGGTCAGAAACCGTGATGATTACACCTCCGTGAGTGCATATATTATTTATCTTAGGTGCAACCCAATTTCATGGAGCTCCAAAGCAACGCACTATAGGGCGCTCCTCCACGGAGGTCGAGTACCTAGCAGTTGCATCTGCTGTAACTGAATTAACTTGTATAAAATCTCTTTTGAAGGAAATTGAATATCCCCTATCACATAGCCCAGTCATCTACTATGACAATATTGCTACTACCCAGTTATGCTCCAATTCAGTATTTCACTCCCCTATGAAACATATCGCACTTGATTTTCACTTCATCCGCGAAAATGTGCAGGCTAGAAAACTAAGGGAAAGTCACGTGGCGGCACGCGATAAATTAGCTGTGCTCTTACCAAACCGTTGCCTCGGCAGCAATTCACTCTATGTCGCGACAAGATTGGAGTCACCTACATGGGCTTCGTCTTGCGGGAGGCTGTTAAAGCTAATACTGTCAAGTCAACAAATGATAAGCAGCAATGACTCCCTACAATTTCTCATCCTTAACGTTTGACTAGGGTCACAGGTTGTTAGTTTTGTTCAAACTTAGCACAGAAATATGACAGATAGTTTTAGTAGATTTTGTTTGTATAAAAGCTACACAAACATGAATATAGAAAACATATTTCACAAACTTCTCTTGTCTCAATAGTAACTAGATAAAAGATTGAAAGAAACAAGAGTTACTAAAGAATTTTTGCGGAAGAAGGAAGAGTGGCTGCAAAGGTTAGGTGAAGAGAAGGTTGAGCAGGAAAATAGATTTCATATTATAACATTAGGTAATCTCTATGTGCACAAATATATGTCTATGTGTGTTTTGTTACATAGGCAACTTAGGTAAAGAGAAACAAAATTAACAACTAAGCATGCATTTCAGATAATTAACTTCAATCAGATTGGGCTTGGACGCACTTTTCTTCAATCGGGCCATTCTCCTTCCTTTTGTCATTATGATCCAATTTGAGTCTAACTTTCACATTTCTTCTTCTTCCCAATTTCTCAATTTCATCTCTTCCGGTAGTTAAGGATGTTACATTGCCCCTTTCTCGATCAAATCTTTATCCGCAAGTATTAAAAGTTGGAAAACACTATTGTAGTAAATTCTCATTTTCCTAGGTTTCCTGGGAACTGTTCTAACCGCTCAATTGCACCAAAAACTATTGTATGGGGCCAAACTTGATAACTCGAACCCTAGAGTCAAAAATTGCCACTGGTTCCACCACAAAGACACCGATCGAATCGACATAATGTAGCGAAGGTACACATATATGCTTATCCTTCAGTTTTCCATTCAATAAAGATATGTGGAATATAAGATAGATTATGGAACCACTTGGTATGTCTAGCTTATAAGCAACATGACAAATTTTGTCAAGTATCTGAAAGGGGCCGTTGAATCTTGTTGACAACTTTAAATTCTTCCTCAATTGCACAGAGTTATGCATGTAATGATGCAAATTCAGATACACCCAATCTCCAACTTGGAACACCCTTTCAACCCTCTTCTTATTTGCGTAGTGCTTCATCCTTTCTCTACCTTTGTTCAAGTTTTCCTCCAGCAAATTTTGCATTTCGTCCCTTTGTTTAAAGAATTCCAGGACTGTATTAATAGTTACCACCATGCTTGGCTCCATAGGTATAGTGTCTAGTTTATAGCCATATAATGCTTTCAATGAAACCATCTTAATAGTGTTGTGGTATGAGCTATTGTACTACACTTAGCGTGTGAGAGTCACTTGTTCCAGCTATTGGGCTTCTAGGAACACATACAACGCAGATAAGCCTCTAAGCATCTATTCAATCTTTCTGTTTGCCCATCAATTTATGGGTTATAGCAAAAACTCATTGCCAACTTCACTCCAGATGCTTTGAATAGTTTAGACCATAGTATGTTAGTGAAAATCTTGTTTCTGTTAGACACAATTGAATGAGAAAGTTCATGTAGTTAGTAGACATGTGTATGAATATCTTTGCAATACTTTTAGTAGTAAATGAGTGAGTCAGTGCTAGGAAATACCCAAACTTGTTGAAACTGTCAACTATAACCAACATAGAAGACTTGCCTTTAGATTTTGGTAGACACTCGATGAAGTCTGTGCTAATACCTCCATTGCCTTGAATGAATCTCTAATGGTTGCAATAGGCTCGTAGTTGATGTAGAATCAAGTTTATTTTTCAAACATAATTCACAATTTTGCATCATTTCTGTGATATCAGTCTTCATAAAAGGCCAATAAACACTTGTTTGACCCTGTTTGCATTAACAAATACTTTGGAGTGCTTTACAAATGAAGAACCAAGGAATTGCTTGAGTATTTGTCCCCTAAGGTCAATGCTGCTCCCAATTCACAATTTATAGTTAAACTTGAGTACACTACCATGTAGAGTATAATCTTGGTAGCTGTTAGAATAAATAGCTATGGGCTATATTACTTTTGTTAACAAGGGATCAAAAGAGTAGCCGTGGGTGACTTGCTCTACCCATTAAGTCATACATATAGTAATGAAACTACGGTCCATAGCGAGATCATGCATCTATTGCTCTGTTTTCTGCTCCCTTTCGATAGTGAACATAGTAGTCATAACTCAATAATTTTGTTGCTAATTTTTGCGGACAAGTTGTTCCAAGTTTCATGTGCTTCAAGGCTTGCCGATCAATTTTAATAATGAAACAGGCGCCTTGCAAATAGTTTTCCTATTTCTTAACATCCAAACTACTACCAAAAATTCTTTCTCACAGGTGAATAACCCCCATCTGTCTAACTCCCAATGCCTTGCTATAGTTTGCAATGAGTCTCCCTCCTTGAGTGAGAATAACTGCTTGCTAGAAACATATGTCTGCACCACAAAAAGTGGAGTAAAGTATGACATTCTAAGAATGTCACTTTCTTCAACTTTTCAAACTTTCATCACTCAATTCAAAACTCCCTTTCTTCTGTATGCTAGACAAAGGTTTGCTTATCAACCCAAAATTCTTAATAAACTTTCTGTAGTAGCCAACCGATCCAATGAATCCTAAAAGAGATTTGAGGTTCATTGGCTTTGGCAAGTCTATCATCCCCTGGATTTTAGAAGGATCTGTAGAAACTCCATTTGGATTTATGATGTAACCAAGATACTCCACTTCCTTCTTGGCTATAACACATCTAGAGGGCTTGGCATAAAGGGCATGTCCTCTCATCATTGATAAAATTTTAATTAGGTACGATATATGCTCTGCCCAGCTCTTACTGTAAATAATAATATTGTCAAAAAATATCAGCACACACTTTCATAGGAGTGGAGAGAATTGTAAGATCTTCAAAAGTTATACTACGTGTCATGATGCAAAATTTGCACGGAAGCGTAAACATAGGTGTGTGTTAAGCATGCATAACAAAAATTTCAGAGATCTTTCGACCATGGATCTTTGTTAATTTATACAACTTGATATTACAAGGGATAAAGAACTTTTATACCTCTTATAGAATCACTAATCCGTGCAAGAAAGCTCCTTCCGTTGAGGTGTCCAAATGTCCACCCTCTAGAGTAGTCCACACAATCACTTCCCTTAAGGTATATACACCCTAAGTGTATGACTTATATGTGGATAAAGAAGTACTAACTCCAACCTTTAAGCCTTAGAAAAGAGAAGAAAACTCGTTTAAGTTTTTGCCCAAAAGTCCAAGTCCTTCTCATGTAGAGAATGTAACAAGGATGTGGAACTTCTCAACAATTCTTTCAAGGTTTTAAAGCTCGACCAACCTCATATATTTGTGATAAGATTAAGGTATTTATTTAGGTGGTCATGAGTCTAAGATGTAAACACATATTGTAGCTAATAGATAACATTTAACCATAGCTTTATATGTGTTTCAACAATTGACACTTCATGCTTATGTGTCATATTGTTGTAAAATCCTTCTCCATGAGGTTTCTATACATCTCTATACATATGAGGTCGTGCATAGCACGTATCCATAACCCCGTAATTTCATACAAGTCCTTGAAGTTTCAAAAACTTCAATTTGGATCATATACTGTATCTTAATCACACTTTGATCCCTCAAGAGAATGATGTTAACATGTATGACCCTATAGGTTCTCAATAACTTGGCAATGGACCTATAATTAACACAATCAAATTATTTTTAATGAATTAAACACTTTTAATTCATTATTCTTTAATTATAGTCCATAGACCATGAGTGACCTCTAGCAAGATATCATGGCCCCCAAGCATTGAGAATAGTCATAGAAGGAGACTATCCTTTCAAGAATTAGTTCTTGTGTAATTGATATCCTTTCACCAATAACATATTCCTAATCTCGTATATTGAGGTTATTTATCACCCTCATTTGTACCCGTAAGATTTTCTTGTACCGAAAGTCATGATCATTAAGTTCTAATTAGAAACTCTTTCTAATTGAACTTGTGCTTTGCAAAGGCTAATATGACTTCTTACAAGTGGGCATAGGAATATATTCTCCTAACATTTTAGGAGTGGTGAATCCTTCATTAATCATTCATAATTTTCCGTGCTTGAAATCATTCCCAAAACTACCCATTGCTACCCATTTACGGTGTAACTCCAAATAGAATTAAAGAGTGACATTCATACTCAAGATCTCTATATGGTGATCTCAAGTCTACGGATCCTTACACCCTGTATTCTTTAGAGTATCATCCATTGATAATATAGTGATCTCTATGTGGGTCAATCCGATGTACTTGTCAACTACAAACATCCATGTTTCTAGCTTAAGTGTCATTACACTATAGTCGATGGGATAAACTATTTCCTTAAAAAGGAATTGGCTAAGAACATGCTAACCTATCCGTATTAATGATGCCTTATCTCACTAATACTATGGTTAGGGACGTTTAGTAATGAAAACTTTAATTAGAGTGGTCCCATCATCACAACTCTTTGTGATATACTTTACATTATCAATGCTAGGTTTCACTATTTTATATGTTATAAATAAACAAGTAGCGAAGGTTGCTACAATCATATATACAACATTAAAGTATTAATACATAGGTTTAAGGTGATTGGCCTTAGAACATAATACAAACAAAGTGTGTACCTGAAAAATTAGTTGACCACGAACTCTCGAGTCACGATTCACATAGAGATCAAAATCAAAGCCTGCGGTTGCGCCGCCACACAAACGGGTGGGTTTTGTGGTTTAATGGCTGTCACTTGCCTGTTTTAAAATGGGGAGGCCGAGTCCGAACCCAATTTTTATGGGCGGCGATGGGACAGGCCTATTTGGCCCGGCCCATTTGCTTATCACTAGGTAAGCTTGTCTCATGGAAATGTGCATAGGTGCCATTGTGATAAAGCAATGATCGGAAAGTTTGTGGTACTAAAGTAGGCAACGTTATAGGTGAGCTAGCTGCATCAGTCAGCTTGTGGTTCTTCAACATCTGGGGCTTTTCTGGTAGATTCTCCAACAATGAGGATGCCTTCCCTTTTTCATTAGCCAATCTTTTGGCTATATTTCTCCCCATTGGGTGTACCCTAAAATGTCGGCGGGAGGTGTGAAGTATTCTTGTTGACAAAAGGGCGTGTGGGACTCATTCGGTGTCTGTGAAATGTTGGTTGTGAATTCTTCATATTGGACTCTCTCTTATTTGAACTAGATGCCACTTGGGTTGGAGGTGTCGGTTATGAATTCTTCATGATAATATCATCTTCTTCATCAAGAATTTTAACACAATTGCCAGAGCGTTCTTGATACGATCTTGAATAGAAACTTTGTTCTTTTTACTAGCTTATGCAGAGTATTCAAATCCACATAAAGATTTGGATTCGAGGACGAATCCTTCCCAGGAGGGAGGGGATAATATGATTATTGGGGGTCCAAGACGAATTTGGATTCTTGCATTGTTTATGGTCTTTTTCATCAAGAACGCTTCTGATTTATTTGGGTACTGTTTCTTTGGGGTTAATCTGTAGATCCTTATTGTTCTGTTTGGTTGCTGATTTTTGCATCCTTTGATAGTTTTTGCATCTTAGTTCTCATTGCACTTGAATTGAAATTCAAAATAATAAAGATAGTGATAAGTGAGTGAACCCGTCCC
>JAOWBN010221877.1:0-13166 GCA_028565015.1 Pinguicula moranensis | reverse complement strand
GTTTTGGCCCGGACCACCAAGGAGACGTACGAATTTGTCGATCATGTTGAGTTCTACCCTCGGCAATGTGGGCATGAGAAAGCTACTGGCCGAGACAGAACAAGAAACGCACGAGCGGATCTCAAGATATGCGGAGTGCATATATCTTGCAGAGGTTTGTTCCCATGGATTTGCGCACGACAAGGAGCTGAACCGAGTTGATCGAGCCACGTTGAGAATTGCTCGATCAAGCGATGGTCTACTCCGAGCAACATAGCATGAGATGGCTATGTGTCGAGGCGGGGTTCGATTTGGAGATCGTTGGCTCGAGGAGTTGCGAAAATGGGGTCGCGGACTTGGCCGGATGCGCAGAACCAAACCTCTGAACAGGTACTGTAGCAGCTCGGCGTGAACCTCTGAAGAGTTACTGTAGCAGCTGCGCGACGCTTAGCGAGAACCTCTGCAGAAGTACTGTAGCGGCAGCGCAAGGGTTCAAGCGAGACAGCGCCAGGCGCGCGAGCGAGCTGCGCGTGCGCGATTAGCGGGAACAGCCGAACGGCTACAGTAACCGTTCAGCGGGAATTCCGGGTTCCGTTACCAGGTGGATTCAAGCTTGATCTCTGAGCGATCTTTCAGGGATTTGAATCCACCAGATCGTTGACTCCCTGGCGTCGAACAGCTGAGTGTAACGCCAGTCATAACAGCTCCATGAAGATCGACGAACGAGTTCAAAATTCAAACGGTGGTCGAGCGGGTTTTCCGCGGAAGTTACGGGCTGAGCTATTTGAAGCCGTGGTGAGCTTTGGATAGAGATATTGAGCACTTGCTGAGTTCTCTGGAGTGTAGAGAATCAGTAAACACATATTGTCGTGAGAGGGGTGGGTTTTGAGCGTTCATCTCCGGCGACTTGATTCGGTCGTGTTGATCGGATCCGACGGGTGGGAAGTGAGAGTACCAACTGTCTTGTGTAGGCCTAGGTTGGGGCCGAGTCCTCCATCAATTGTGTGAGTTATACAATAGTGGTTGGGCGTTGATCTTGTGTTCTTAAGTGTTCAAAGGCTGTACAAATCCGTGGGGTGATTTGGCCGGCACAACCTTGTGTTTTCCGCCGGTCGAGTGAGTTGAGCACTTGTGCTATCTTGCGAAAAAAACTTAGACCGTGCGCAAGGGTGTGACACGGTGAATCAAATGAGAGTTCTAGCATGCAAATTCTAAGAATTTGTTCGATAGTAGGAGTCCCCAAGTTGGGTATTATTGGTTCATTCTCTAAGCCCAATAGTTTTGAAAAACATGTCCAGAACTGTATCCACCTAGTTTAGCTAGACTATCCTAGGGTCTCATACATTAAAGATATTCGGAGCTGGCTAATGGCCAGCACAATCCTCCTAATCTCTACGCTAGATGTTGGGTATTGGCCAGCCAATCCACGTAAACGCAATGTTGCCAACAATTGCCTATGACATTGGTCATGAACCCAAGCAATTAATAGTCATCATAAATTTAAGAGTAATAAAAAAGAATTTACTCCCAACTTCAATTTCCAAATTCTAAAACCCCATTCAACTAACATATGAATAAAGTCTACCAAAATTCGTACCAACAAGGGTTATACCCCCTCTCAACAGCTACTTCTAGGAAGAGAGCCAAAACTCAATATGGACCACCCTTTCTCCCTGGGCAGACTCACGCCCCTGGGGAACGTCCTCTCGAACCAAAATTTAGTGGAGGTTGAATTGTGGTTACTTGCACTCTGAAATGCAGTCAGCTCGGTTGAGAACTCCACACCTTGTTGGACATAAAACCTACAAGCAGACATGAATTGATTAGGCAAACCTGAAGGAGCATTGCCCTCAGACCCGTACATCCTTTCATCCTCTGCTCAGTAACAGGCAGAGGGTGTAATTGTAAGTTCGGATGAATTTCTAGCTTACCCACTTGCTTAATGGCCAGTAATGAGAGCAGCCAGGATGCATGAACTAAGCCAATAGTCGCCATGCTTTATTTCGCTGTGAGTATAAAGCCTAACAAGGCCAGTGGGAAGACTCCAACGGCAATGGACACAAGTCCTTCATGCTATGTTTGGAAAAGGTTAGGAAACCTGACATGAAGTTCTCAGACAGGATGCAAGCGCAGGGATCTCTTCCTGCTTTCATGGTGGCAGTCCCCAAATCTTCCAGCTTGCAGCCTAATCCGCCAGATCACATACAGTCAAGCAGCTTGTCTAACGGAACCGAGACAAGGAAATGTGGGACATGATCTTACAACAAATTCGACCAGAAGGTATAATGTATTGAGAAGATTCCAAAGAAGCTTTCAAGGCAACGGAAAATGAAGACATTGCTAAATGCACCAAAGAGACATGCAATGAGCCTAGACAGTGTTGGAGGTTGGATGATTTCTTGTAAGTGAACCTCTATTCCTACCCTACCTGTTATTTCCTCCTTACATTACAGGTATAGATCACTAAACTGGAAGGAGCTATGTACCAATGCTCCTCAACAAAGGACATTGATAAGTTGATAATCATGATATAAAGATTTAGTGAAGAACGGGTGATGGCGATGACCTGAAGGCCGAGATGCTGGTGCATTCATGACGTTAGGTGAGCCATTTAGCCATTCACCTAAGCTCCAAAGGAGGGTCTGATGGAGGGGCAAGGTTATACAGTTCAGGAGCAGAAATCAGACACCGATGGCACTCTTAAAGGATCGTTGATCAGAAGATATATAGTCTTCACCTGTGTAGTTACGCTGCGTTTCTCTTCCTTCTTATTTTGTAAATACATTATAACACACATATATATATATACATATATATATAAATTTGGCCTTTCAAAAAAATGTAACTATCTAGTGGTTTGATATATGAGCAGGGAAGAACAGATATCCACTTTGGCACACTGCCAATGCAGAATGGTCTCAAGATAGATGCCTAGCAGCATCTCAAATTTGATCAGGAAGTTCCTATACAACCCTGCTCACAAAGCATCTCTGGACATATTAATCTCTCTGCAGTGTCAATATGGACCAGGTACAGGTCTAGGCCGTATGGAAAACATTAAGCTACTAAGAACAGTACAATGAATCAGCAACACTCCCCTGTCAGCCACCGAGCATCTACAGTGCCTTGGAATGTACTCCTAAACTGAGTAACTACTGCTCATGCTATGTGGCGCTGAATCTCTACCCCCTTTCACGATAGGGATAGCCCTTCAAGTTGTGTCGAGCTGTGTACCAACGTCCTAAAAAATGGGAGTTGATAAGTTGACAGTCAAGATGTTCAGCCTTGAGGAAAACTTAGTTGATATGATGATGGCCATGAACTGTATGCTGAGATGTCGTGTGATCTTCTATGAAGTTAGGGAAACCATGGACCAACACCACCCTATGGCTACAGTAGGGAGGGTGGATGCAATACTGCTAGAGTAGTGGGAACTTACTAGAGGACTGTTCATTCACCAGACCTGTGTAGGCATGTATGTCCTCTGATGCAGTACTTTTTGTTATGTAACTACATGTACGCTGTAAATATTTTCTTGCAAATGAAATTTGGCTTACCAAAAAAAAAAGGTAAGGATAATGTGGTTGCTGATACATTTTCTCTAAGGTATTCCCTTATTTCTATGTTAGAAACTACATTACTTAGCTTTGAGCATATTAAGGGTTTATATGAGTCTGATTACGACTTTGTGAAGATTTATATAGCATGTGGTGAAAGGGCTGGTTTTGAGAAGTTTTATAGGCATGAAGGTTTTTTTTCATAAAAATCATTTATGCATGCCTATGTGTTTTATGCGAGAGCTACTTGTAAATGAAGCTCATGGTAAGGGACTAATGAGACACTTTGGGATAGCTAAAACTTATGATGTTATACAAGATCATTTTTATTGGCCTAACGTGAAACATGATGTTATTCGTGTATGTGATAGATGTGTGATGTATAAGTTGGCTAATGGATTGTACACATTGACATTTCAATGGATTTTGTTATAAGGTTACCTAGGTCTAAGAAGGGGAGGGACTTGATTTTTGTAGTTGTGGATAGGTTTTCTAAAATGTCGTATTTTATACCTTGCCACAAAACTGATGATAGTTCTCATGTTGCTAATATATTCTTTAGAGAAGTTGTTAGATTGTATGGTGTACCTAGTACTATTGTTTCAGATAGAGATGCAAAAAATTTTGAGTTACTTTTGGACACCTTTGTGGTCTAAGTTAGGGACTAAGTCATCATTTTCAACTACTTGTCATCCTCAAACTGATGGACAAATTGAAGTTGTCAATAGAACTTTAGAGACATTGCTGCATGTACTAATATCTAAGAACTTGAAAACTTTGGAAGAATATTTCCCACATGTTGAATTTGCATATAATAGGGGTATTCATTCAGTTACACAATATTCGTCTTTTGAAATTGTTTATGGTTTCAATCATTTATCTCCTATGTATTTAACTCCTTTACCTTTCAGTGAAAAATTGAATTCAGATGGAAAGAAGATGGCTAAATTTGTAAAGACCATTCATGAGAAAGCTCGAGCTAATATTGATAAGAGTAAATCTCAATACGCCAAACATGCCAGCAATGGTCAAAAAATGTGATTTTCGAACCAGGTAATTGGGTATGGCTATATTTGAGGAAGTAAAGGTTTCCAGAAAAGAGAAAATCAAAGCTCATGCCAAGAGGAGATGGGCCATTCCAAGTGGTTGTAAGGATTAATGACAACGCCTACAAATTAGATTTACCCGGAGAGTATAATGTTAGTGCTACTTTTAATGTTGCTGATTTACTTCCGTTTGTTGTAGGTGATGATTCGGGGACAAATCCTTTTCAAAAAGGGAAAATTGATGCAACCCAAGTTGCACCCAACCTACAAAGTCACAAGGACATCCAATCCATGCAAGAGAAGCCCGTTGCTGTTAAAGAGGCTGAGAGACGTGATCCATTAAAACTTCCAAAAGGCCCAATCACAAGCCTAAGAGCAAGAAAGTTTAAGGAGGCATTGCACTTGATGATCCAAGACACTTGGGCTCAAAGAGGAATGGACCTCAAGGCTTATTTATCCTTAGTGGGCCTCATGGCCCAATTGAAGAAGTTCGGCCCATAACTCTACTCCAAATCATAGCCCAGGATGAAGGCCCAACCTAAGAAGTGCACGTGTGATTTGACAAAGTTCAAGGACAAGTGTGAACAAAACCAAGTCCAAGGATTTAATAAATAAGGAAGTTTCTTTCCACAGATCATTCAAAAGGATTCCTTCCTTATCCAAAAATACTATTTCAGTATCCAAATCTTTAGATAAAGATATTACTTAATTATCACTTATCTAGACTTGGATAATTCTTATCCATACCTAAGATTAAGAAACTTTTAAATTATGTTTATCTAGTTAGAATTAGATTCCTAGTGGGGAATTAGACCCAAATTTTGACCCCCTTACACCTATATAAAAGGGGTACTAGTTCTTTGAAATACACTCAAGTTTTTATGCAATTTTATGCGAGGCTAGTTCTCTATATTTTAAACCAATTTTCCAATTTATCTTTGGTCTTGGGTTAAGTGGCATCGATTCTTAAGAACTTATCTTGATTCTTGGCTAACACAAGTTGCTTTCAGGGGAATACTTGGTGGCATTTTCGGTTACAATTTTTGTGACTTTTCATTGTTTGACACAAGTTGTCTTTAGGTGTAACCATAACAAATTCATCCTTTTTGGATATTGTTTTGAATTACGAATTGGTGTAGGGTTTTGTCACAAGTTCGGCAAGGATTTATATCACTTATGAATCAACAAAGATTGTGGTAACCGAACTAGAATTTTGAAATCTTACTAGCATTGTCTCCCTGAGTTCTCTATCCACCGTTGACTTTGGAGCATCAGCCTCAGAAACCCACAATAACCATTATTTTTATTTTTCGATAATTAAAGTTGTATTAAGTTTTAAGGCCAAATAAGCCTATCATTACATCACGAGTGCAGCATACTCCTCAAGTGTTTTTGCAACTAAGTCTAACTAATACATAATAAGTCTACCAGAATGTTGCCTCCCTGTTCTCCTTCTCACAAGCGTTATATGTTCATGGATTTTCTGTCATTTATGAAAGTCAGCTAGATGCAGAGTTTCGGGTACCTGAGCCATTCCCCTCTAGTAAATCCACAGTGTGCTCTGTTATTTCCCTGTAGCCATTGCCATAGATTGAGTTTGATCCAGTCTGATGCCTTCGTAGCCTCAGTTGTTGTGTCCCACTGAATTGTATTCCACTCCTTCCATATACAACAGACAATCGCTTGCCATAGGCCTTTCCATAAGTCTATGCCGTTTTTCCCCTGGATGAGCCCCATATGGTTTATATAGTGGTACTGCAAGTCTTTGTGACCAATGTACACAAGGCCAAACCAAGTATATATTTCACCCTACAATTTCCACGCGTCGTGATGGACCAGGCAGAGGTGTGATGGAGTCTTACTAGAGAGGCCACAAAATACACATTTTCGCATAGCCAAATAAAAAAATTATACCCCTCCTCATTTGGTTGGACATGGTGGGGATCCAATCCTGTAGCAATCTCCACACAAATGTTTGTATTATTTTAGGTGCCACATTGTCCCATGCCTTAGCAAGATCTGAACTCAGGTTTATTTGTTCCCTTACTGAAAGCAGAGTCAAATATGTTGAAGAAACAATATATGCTCCAGAGGGATCCCTGTACATTTCCATAGATCCTTCCTTTGCTGTGGATGATAAATGTCTTCCACTCGCCTTAGGAGCTCATTGAGCATGTCTATCTCTCGGCAACTCAGTTACCTCCTAAAAATTAACCTCCAATTGATCACTTCCATGCTTCTTATACTCATTTCAGCAACAAAAGAGTATTTCTGCACACTTAGCTTGTATGGTTGGGGAGATTCCAGTTCTAGGATACCAACTCCCATCCAATTGTATGTCAAAAAAAACCTTGTCCCCTTCTTTGATGGACAGCTTTACTCGGTTATTAAACCACTAATCCCTTGAGTTCTTCCAAATATCTTGCCATGTCTATGACATGTTAGTTGGCATTGTGATCAGTCGCCACTCACTATAGTGATCAACCGCCGCTCACTATATTGATCAGCCTCCTGGAAGTATTTTGAGGTAATGACTTGGCTCCATAAGCTTCCAGGATTCGTCCATAAGCTCCATAACCACTTAGTCAACAGGGCTTTTTTCATTAGGTATAGATCTCGGATCCCCAGCCCTCCATCTTCCTTCTTTCTGTCAACTTACCTAGTGTATTGGCTTTCCTCCGTTCTGGTCCTGCTTCAACAAGAAATTTGTCATGACTTTATTATACATTGCTTTGATGACTTTATTCGGAGCTTGAAACATAGATAAAAAGTAGATTGGAAAACTTGTGAGTACAAACTTTAAAAGGGTAATCTTCCTTGTAAAGGATAAGATTTTCCTGCTCCAGGAATTCACTTTTTGCTTGATAACTTCAGTGACCACCTTCCACATTTTAGCCTTTCCCGGGTTGGCCCCTATTGGTAGTCCTAAGTAAAAGAAAGGTAGTCCTGCTGTTTTGCATTGTAGCATGTTGGAAAACCTTCCAAGCAGATCCGAGCTATCATTCAAACAAAAAACATTGCTCTTTGAAAAGTTTATTGATAGGCCAAAGACAAATTCAAATAGTCTAAGGACTCCCTTAATTACAAAAACATTGTCTTTCTTCCCTTCTGCGAACAACTAAGTATCGTCTGCATATTAAAGGTGAGAGCTTGAGATTTGGTCATACTTTATACCAATTAACCTCCTCAGTTCCACTGCTCTCCATCAAATTTAACCTCTCAACTGTGATGAGGAGTAGAAAATGGGATAAGGGATCCCTTGTCTGATACCTCTTTTGATTTTGAATTCTCCTGAGCTCCTGCCATTCACCAGCATTGCTGCATGCGTTATAGTCACACACTCTGTGATTCACTTTATCTAAACATTGCAAAAGATGAAGCTTCTCATTATAGCAAGTAAGTAAGGCCAATTCACAATATCAAATGCCTTAGAAGAATAAACTTTTAGTAGTACCCCTTTCCTCCTGGACATCATGGCTGAGTGGATCATCTCGTTTGCTACTAGAACTCCATCTAAGATGTTCCTTCCTTTTAGAAAAGTTGTATGTTTGCTAGATATCAACTTGGATAGTACCTACTTCAATCGGTTTGCTAGGAGTTTGGCTAATACTTTGTAGCCATTATTGACTAAGGGCCAGCTTGGTAGCACTACAGATTTAATCCTGTCAAAAGTATTACTTCGCACTTCCCGTCAGATTGCGTAATCTGGCGTCTGTTTGGTAGACACCTTTTCACGGTGTCCGAATTGTATACTGAGTCATACATTTCCTATCTCGTGTTTGATATACTCTGTATTAATGCTGCCACATCGGATATTTTTTTGAAAAAGTCTGTTTTGCCCCTGCCTACTCGGTATAAAAGGTTCAGCAGCCTTTTTGAGGGATGCCTCAATTCCCGTCCCGTCTCTTTGAACCCCGTTCCGACATCTAGGAAACTATTCCGGCAGCATTATGTTTCCTCTCCCTCTCCACCCCTTTGATTTCCAGCCTCCCCACTTGCAACGGCAAATAGTCCTTCTCGGTTGAGAGATTTCAGATGAACCCATCTTGCACCCTCACGTATGGCGCCTTCGAATAGAACCACCGCTCGCAAAAAACTTTTGCCAACGCGGCGTAGTCTCCAACTCTCCTACGCCGGTATTGGGGCATAGACTTTGGGTGGCGCTGTAAGGCTCGACTTCCTGGGGCAGATCCAACAAACCCCATCGTCCTTGACACGCCGTCTCCGTCTTTGACCCTCCCTGCTTCATATGCACCCAGATCTGACGCGGCTCCCTCTGTGCCTTCTCCACTGGACGCTCACCCTGCCTCCCCACAAGAGGTAACGTTGTAGCGTAGGGATGTGCTGCCCACTTTGTTGGAACTCCAGCGGAGGTATGTGCTGCCGCCTATGAGGGAAATCCCACAGTCAGAATTCCACATTTGGGATATTCCCGAGGTAATTTTAGCATACCTGTGCTTGTTTTATCATTTAATGCAAAGACTATTTTTTAACAATTTAGGCACATGCATGTCGATACGCAGTGTTTTAGATTTGTTATGTGCAACTAGTTTTCATTTCTATGATTTTGATTTTCCTTCTGTTGCACGTATTTAGTTCAACTTTGTAGACGTTGCATTGTTTGAGATCGTTTGGATCTAACCTGGTATGTGAATCGTTCTAGGAATCCAACGAGTCGTTGCCACCAAAACCAAATCGTAGAGCCCTCGCTGACAAGCTCATAGAGCTGATCGCGCAAGGGAAAGGCGACACCAAGGAATATAATGACATATATGTGGAGTTCCTCAAACCTTGGGACCTTCCGTCGTTGCTACCTCTGGCCACCCGCCACCGCATTGATTCATGCAACTCACGAGTACGTGACTGGTATTTTATAGTTAAGATCGTTTGGATCTCACCTTTTACTTGTTGTTTTAGTTGTCGCAGCATATTCGTTAAACTGCATTAACTGTTACTTGTTGTTTTTTAGTTCGTTGCACCTCCTGCCACAGCTGCGGGACCATCCAGATTGGCAGCAGTCGAAGGCGGCTCTAGCATACCAGTTGGTCGGGTAGGCTGGCCATTTGGCAAAGGATGCTCAAGGGGCGCATCCACAGGAGAGCCAGCCGCTGAGGACTCATCCGGAAGCCAAACAATGATGGCCAATAATTTTTCCCATGGTCCACACTTTCAGCCAAACCTTTCTGCAAGAATGCTCTGCATCTGTTGCTCCGGTCGGCACATCCTTGCACTTTCCAGATGGTGAACTCAGAACTGTCGTTGAGGAGGGTCTTGACTATGTGCCGCTACTAGTTGTAATCTATGTCAGGGAACTCATCAAGCCCATTAAGAATGAACATTCCTTTCGACTCGTGTGTATCGCACTGCGGCAAGCCTGTACCATAGTCTTTTCTTCCTCAAGGAAGAAATATAGCTTCTTGTACGGTGATGTTAGGCAGCCCCTCCCGTAAGGAGTATGTCGGGTGGGACGCGTACTGTGTCAATATATTTTGTGGTCGTCCGTCGGTATGATGACTACAAGGGTCACTGCGCACCTCAAACCCATCATTCTGGGATGATTGGGATTTGCTGTTTTGGTCCACACTACGCATCCTAAAAAAAATACAAAACCATAGCAATACACATAACCGGAAAAAGACAACAACAATACAACAAACAATCGTCGTGAGAACTATCAAGCAAACCAAGCGTACAATACATTAATGCAATGCATGTGAAGTTGTTCCTAAAGCGCAATCCAAATAGTTAGTCTGTGTCATAAAATTGAGTGTAGTGATGCCACATGTCCGTAGCCATCCCGTCACGCTTAACATTCCACTAAGTAGACGTTTGATGGAGTTGGATAAACTCTTCAGCATCGTCTAACCCCGTTTGCGATGGCTCATCCATGATGTGGCACCCTGTCAGTAAGGGGTTATTCGGAGTGGTTTCCATGATGAATTGTGTAGTAGGGAGCATACCAATATTATTTGATTTTGCGTCTTCAGAAGAAGAACGTCGGACTCCTCAAAACTACGAATTGGTTTTTAAGGATACCGAATAACCGCTCAATAATGTTCCTCGCCGATGCATGCTTCATATTAAATATCTCCTGCGGGTTCTGTGGCCGCCTGTTCCCCAGCCCCCACTCTTTCAGATGGTACCGAGTTGATCGATACGGCGTGAGGAATCATTCGCAATTCATGTAACCACCGTTGCACAGGTAGTAGGTTCTTGTACGCCAAAAGTGTTGAGCTTTCCGTGATAACCAACATATAGTATTACCGATAGCATAGTAGAGCGTACCCTTTGGAACCTTGAGTCCTGTCGGGCGGCTCAACGTATCACGCAGGACCCATGCATCCGCGGCAGATCCTTCCGAGCCTGCGAGCATGTACACAAACCTCCCCTTAATGTCACAAACCCCAAATACATTTGTTGCAAGAGTGACTTTCCGTGTTCTGTAATGCGGCTGATCCTCTGCCGGTGTGTGCACTGGAATGTATGTGCCATCCAATGCTCCAAGGCATCCCTGAAAAAATAGAATGAACCATACTTTATATATAAAGAATCACATGGCAGCGTTAACATAAGCATACATCTGTAATAGATATAACCTGGAAGAAGTTCCACCGTCAATCACTGCAATCTTTGTCGATAGGCGTGGGTGTAGTGGTGAACCTATCTTTCAGCTGGATGATCGTGTTAAGTACCTCATGGAAGACCGTACTTATTGTCTGGCCAGTACGCTAAAAATCTGTTTGCAGAGTTCAATTTTTCTGGTGATGCGCTACTGCACGAAGGAAAATGACTGTTTTTTTCTTTCACTGACACATAATGGTCATCTGTCAACCCTCTTTCATCCCTTAACACGCGACAAAGTTATGTAAAGGCAAACTTATGCATCCATAGGCTATGGAAACAATCTCTGTTGTTCCCATTTGTTAGCCTTGTCAGAATGCCATTTGTTTAGATATCTTGTCCAAAATCAAGTATTTAGGCGCTGCATCGCGCTTACGTTTACGCTCCATCTTCACAGCTTCTTGTTGTAACCGTCACAACAAGGTACAAA
The DNA here is from genome assembly GCA_028565015.1 of Pinguicula moranensis. Taxonomy (NCBI): domain Eukaryota; kingdom Viridiplantae; phylum Streptophyta; class Magnoliopsida; order Lamiales; family Lentibulariaceae; genus Pinguicula; species Pinguicula moranensis. Next base: position 1,533 of record JAOWBN010221877.1, on the reverse strand, counting down.
ACGAGTACCAACAAATTTACCCTCATCACATTCAATATTAATTGAAGAGTTACATGATCACTAATGTACAGAATCGCAAACCAAAAACAATCGAAACAATTAATGATTCCAAACCCTATGGACACACTCTGATTTAATCACAAAAAAATTGAAGAGTGCGTGAATAAACCTATGTGACGAACTGCTCTATAAGTCAAAATAGAATAGCTACAAGACCATTAGAATATGATATAATCGCACAGAGCAGTAATATCGGTCGCGTGAGCAGTAGCATCAAACAAACCCTAGGAGCATGATTTCATCGCCAAAATCAGTAATATCAAACAAATCTAGGGCTTATACAAAATACGCAGCGGCTCAGTAATATCAACAAAATACCATGGAATCGAGTGTGTATACGAAAACTTTTCAGGAAGTCTAAAACACGAATTTACTCAAACAAACCCGCAAACTAGGGTAGAATAAAAAAAATTGCACCTTTTATTTCCTACAACACGTACCTTCAGAATGAGGCCCGATTGCGTGTATTGTTCGGTTTAATCGGACAAGTTATGGACTGAGAAACCATGGATCAGGGTGCGAGATAGTGTAAAAATGGGGTCAACAATGGGTTACCTTCGACGGATCTATCGGAGCGACAACCGACGGTCGTTGTTCGGCGGCGGAGGATGACACACGTAGCTCGGGAGGAACGAAGGCGATAGGGTTTCGCTTGGGGACAGCGAGCGAACAGTCCAAAGTGGAAATCACGATTTGGAATGAATATTTAGATAATGGCAAGTGTCGTAATTAAGGGCCAAAACCGGGGGCGTTTATAACGCATACAGAGCAGGAGTACGCGGCCCTATCATAATCCACCCAAATTCGACCGAATTAAAAAAAATGACGCAATACGGCTACATTAACGGGTCGCGGGATGGGAAAAAAATGCGCTACCAAACAGCATGTGTGTATATAACTCCTGTAATCCTGCGGTAATATCCGTCCTATAATGCAACCAAACTAGCCCTAGGAGACAATTCTGCATTGATCAATCTTCGCAGGAATACTTGTTTTAGAGACTAGAGTAATGATTGTAGATGTCATTCCCTTTGATAGTAGCCCCGCTCCGTGGAATTCTTGGATAAAGGAGATGAAGTCATCCTTGAGTGTAGATCAATGTCGCTAAATGAAGAAGAAATAAAAGCCATCTGGACTAGAGCTTTTTGAGGTTGAACATCTCCACACAGTTTTTTGAATCTCTTTCTTCGTGAATTCAGCTGTTAAGAAATCATTTTTGTTGCCGATAGTTGCTCTATCCCTGGAAAATTTAAAGTAGGGAGATCCTATTCTTCTGTGGCAAAGTGTGCTGAAAAGTAGTCCTGAACTCTAGCTTTTGCTTCCAACACTCTCTGTCCGCGTTCCATTTATGTTCATGCCTCTTATGTTATTATTGTTAGTTTAGTATGACAGTGTGACCTAGAGCATTGTGCTCTTGTTAGTTTCATGTATACTGGATGATGAAAATCATTTTGTTCCTTGAGCTTTGTATAT
>JAOWBN010221866.1:0-13168 GCA_028565015.1 Pinguicula moranensis | reverse complement strand
GGCTGAAGGTAAGGTTTCAAACATGGTCAATGTTTATGGACCAAATGACATGGCACCCAAGCAACTACAAAGGCAGGAACTTCTAGAATGTACACTGGAAAAGACCTAGAAAAATGGTGCCTAATGAGGGATTTCAATGCAATCTTAGAGCCATGGGAGAGAAAACGCATTGCTCTACATTCTAACACTCAGGAGATGTTTTAGTTTAGAGAGTTTATTTCCAAGATGGATATTTTCGTCTAAGAATGACAGGGAGAAGATTTACTTGGTACTTACCCTTCTTAAGAGCCATGATCCGCCTTGACAGGTTTCTGGCTAATGAATCGTGGCTAGGGTCCCTATAGAACCAATGGATACAATCAAGACTTGCCAAAGAGGACTCAGATCATATCCCAATCCGTCTTGTGAGTAAAAATAAGAATTGTGGGCCAAAACCAATGTAGGTATTGAATCTTCGGTTGCAGGATAAGTCATATAATGAACTGGTTATACATATTTGGTGCAACACGACCATGCAAGGTTATGCTAGCTTCATAATTAAAGAAAAGTTTAAGGCAATAAAAGTAGGCATTAGAAGTTTGAATAAGCATGCTCCGAGAGACTTAAGTCATGAAAAAACTGTGCTTAGGCAGGAACTGGACAAATTGAATTTTGAAGCTAAACATGGTGTACCTGGACAGGAAACTTTGAACAATGATCTTACTCTGTCACTCACAGAGCGTCTATTCAAAGTTAGCAATGCACTATCTAGCACCAAATATCAGAAATCCAGACTTACATAGCTGAAGCAAGGGTATGCCAATTTATCCTTCTTCCACAGATGTATAAATAGCAACAAACAAAGAACCACAATCCATGGCATCTGGGAAGGAGACAAGTGTCTAGAGGAACCTGAAGAAGTGAAGGAATGTTTTAGGAAACATATTGCAAATAGATATACATAAACTATCCACATTAGACCAAAACTGATCAACTTGACTTTTGCCAATATCTCTGTTGCACAACATATGTTCCTGTCAGCTCCATTTGAAGAATCATAAATACTGGAAGCAATCTCAAAATGTGGCAGCAGCAAAAGTCCAGGACCGGATGGTTTCAACTTCCACTTTATTAAGCACTTTCTTCACTTAATGAAATCTGACATTTACTTGTTGTTCTCTGAATTCTATAGAAGTTGCTCCTTAGCAAAAGGGTCCAACTCTGCCTACATCACATTGATTGCTAAGGGGAAAAAAACAATGGAGGTGCAAGACAATAGGCCTATAACTCTTATAGGTGCCATGCCAAAAATTATAGCCAACGTTCTATCCATCAGACTAAGTGCAATGCTGCCTAACCTGATCTCTGCCCATCAGATGTGTTTCACGAGGGGTAGGAGACTAGTAGATGGGGTTATGGTGGCAAATGAAGTTGTTTATGAGACTAAGAAGCTGCATGGCCAGGCCTTAATCCTCAAAATTGACTTTGAAAAGGCTTTTGACACCCTAAATTGGAGCTATCTGTTCGGAGTGATTATCAACATGGGATTGCCATCTTGCTGGATATGGTGGATCAGAGCATTGTTATAATCCTCATCAGCTTCAATCCTGATTAATGGCAGCCTTACATTAGAATTTTACAATACAAGAGGACTATAACAAGGTGACCCACTCTTCCCATGTTGTTTCTCGTAGTTGCTAAGGGATTGTCCAGATTGATCACTAAAGCAGTGGCTGTGGAGTTGTTAAAACCTCTGTATATTGGCAGAGACAATGTGCCTATTTCCCACTTGCAATTTGCAGACGACACCATAGTCTTTTCCGGCTACACGGGAAATAGTAAGAAGGTTCAAAGCCATTTTCCTCAATTTTGAAGCATTTTTTGGTCTGAAGATCAATTATAGAAAGACACACTTGGCATGAATAAATGTCCTGGAGCAAACTTTGAAGGCAATGGCTGATTATATGTGATGCCCCCTGGCAATATACCATCCCACTACCTATGTATACCCATAGGAGCTAACCCACAGTAGTCACGGACATGGAAACCAATTCTAGGTAGGATCTCAAAAAGACTGGCCATCTGGGAGCACAAATATGTATCAAAGGGATGCAAATTGATCCTCCTCAATTATGTGTTGAACAACATACCTTCTCACTATTTCAACTTCTATAAAGCATCACAATTAGTGATCAAACAAGTACACAAATTAATGATGTGCTTCTTATGGGAAAAACTTGGGAGAGAAAGAAGGTTCATAGGGTTCCCTAGAATAAAGTCCTCATATCTACTTGCAAAAGAGGACTGGTAGTGAAAGACCATCGGGCTATTAACTTGTCACTGCTGGGGAAGTGGGGAGAACATGCACTGCAAGGAGGACCTAATCTAGCATATTTTATTATCAGTTCAAAATATGCAGAGAGGGGCAGATTAGTATTAGGTGCTCATCAAGAACCCAAACAACAAAGATTTGTTCTCAGGCACAGGAGAAGAGCGAGAAGCTTTGCCTCTAAATGGTGAATAGGACTGCAGAATACACCGTCTGACCCTTTGTTCACTAATATGTGCAGCATTCAAGTTTGTAATGGAGAAGGAACTCTATTATGAGTCGACAAATGGTGCATTACAATGACTTTGGCATACAGGTATTCTCGATTGTATATTGCTGCAAAGGATAAAGAAGCTACAATTACAAAGTCAGGCAGATAGTGGGGGACAAATGGATGTGGGAATGGGCAAGGAGAAGAAATTTGAGGGGAAATGAGCCTACTGACAATCATGACATGTTAATATACCTACAAGTCTGGTCTCTTGCAGCTTAAAGACCATAAAAATTCCATTTTTAAGGGAACTCAGATGGGTTATATATAGTTAAATCTGGTCTTACACTCAACCTGATTTCACTGATATGGAAGGGCACCTCTTGCAACTGGTTAGGAATCAGTTTGTCACAAAAAAACCAGTGTCTTCGCATGGAAGTTTCTACAAAATTCTATCCCCACAAAAACAGTCTTGCAGATAAGGAGAAATATTCCTACAGATCAAGATTTAAGCTATAATTTTTTCCACAATGCAAAGGAAACCACAGAGCATCTATTGAACTTTAGTGTATTCGCTACTGAGGTGTGGGTTAAATTACAAGATTGGCTAGATATCAGCAATGCCATGTTAGTGAAAGGTATAGCACCAGGCTTTTCCCTGCGGAACTTTAACAATATAAAACCTACTATGGTAAACATGGCAGCCTGGACCTCTATCTGGTTAGCCATTGCTTAGACAATCTGGAAAAGCATAAACAAGCCCCACTTCATAGTTGAGGAAGTTAAACCATATCAACTACTAAACAGAGTTCAATGCCTAACATGGCAATGGATTTAGGCTGTGAGATGGATGCATTTGTTTACTTACTCTTTGGCAATTTGGCTGATTAGTCCCCTGATTTGAATGGCTTTTTAATGATGTTTTCTTACTGCATGTGCATTTGTTTCCTGACTACATGCGCATTGCTCAAGGGGCAAAAAACATAAATAAGCTTATATGCCAATGTATTTATTCTCTCTTCTTATGCAGATGGGTGATAGAACTTCATTAGCCTATGGACCTCCATGATGTGCACGTAAGGTACCATGGTTCATCCACTAAAAAAAGCTTCTCAACTTCAGACACTGAAACAATAAAGAGGACTTGGAGTTGGTGGATCGCAATGCAGTAGCCTTCAGTAGCTTATGGCCCCCCTAAACGAGGATATGAGGTTAAGCTTATTCTTTTTGAATTGTGAGCATAACATATTACAGGTCATGACAAAATCAGATTGTCAACATTTATTATGGGAAGTTGCAAGACATGGTTTTTATCTTTTTTACTAGATATAATTATCTCATCATTATCTCATCTATTCAAGTTGGTACTTGATAGAAAGGGGTTTGCATAGCAATAGAGAACTCATCTAAGACACAGTTCAAGTGCCTCTTCTACATACTCCTTTTTTAAGGCACTTTTAAATTATCATTTCACTTCATGGTGGTACAGGTTAGGATGCTGGTTTGGGACAGTGGTTGCTCTTTACAGATCACTTTGAAATATTTACATGAGACAAGCTATTGAAACGTGGAGCAAGGGATGTGGCAAAATCATAGGGCTACGATGCTATATGGTAAACAGGCTGAGCCTTGCTATATACTACTGGTAAAGACACATGCATAGCAGATGGTTGGAGATCAATGCTTAAAATATCCTCTAAGTCTTTGCTTAGAGGAAGTTTTGCAGCAATCTCATCAACCTATGCTATAAGGTATATAGGCAGAGCTGGGTCTTTCCTAAGGTAAAGACACCTGTAGTCATTTATATGGAAGCCTGCATAGCTGAGAGTCAAATGATCAATTTTGCTCACCTCCGGCTTTATTCTCCCCATCAATTATTCATACAAAGGAACCATGAGATATGTATTTAGCAAATGATGTGTATAATGGTTTTTAGACCCTAGACTTTAGACTCAGTTTCAAGACTCTTTTGTATCATTTATCTTCTTCGTCTTTTTATCTTTTTATCTTTGTTCTTACCCTTGTTAAAAATTTTAAACACACTTTTTATTCAATGAATTTTTGCTTAGCAAAAAAAAAAGTCATATGAAGGAACAAGAAACTTTTGATAGCTGGTTAGGACAATTGCTTGAAAAACAATCACCTAAGTACAAACTGAATAAAAAAAAGGTCAACATATTAATCATATGAACAGTAACCATGTACTCCTGCCCAGGCAATTTCAATGAACAGTAATCATCTTCATTCCCTTACCGTCTACCTACCGGATGGAATCCAACACAGCCTTTCTGCTTAAACACTAATTAACATCCCCTCACTAATCCAATAGAGCTTGGTCTTTCCAAAGTTACGCTGCAGCAACCACTACCTAAAATCCATGTCCTTTTCATCAGGATCTAGGAGCGCGAGTGCCGCCAAATGCAAAGCCAGTCCAACAGTGTCCGGTTCCAAGAGTGGCATTGGATGTTCCCTCGCTACAACACCCAACATACTTCCTCACAAACTTCCCTAGTAATTGCAAACTTGCACAACTTAAAGCGATTCTCAATAAGCTCGTAGCTATAAAAAGCATGAACATAGCCAAAAGCTATCTAAGGAAGGACTTTCCTTTGGATTCGTGGTCTTTGATTCCATTCTAAATCGGAAGAGGCGCTACTCAAGTCGAATAATATATGGATTGGCTCATTCGATTGAGAGCGAATATGGCTCACTTTGAGAAATTGAAGGTACCTACACGGGTGCACACATCATCAAAGCTCACACTGCTCCCTAAACTATTAGTTAATTGTCTGGCTACCGATGCTTCTACGAGTAAACCTAAGGAGCCACTACAAGAACAACCCACAACGCCATCTCCTAATCCAATTATCATTACATCGGATAACTCAATTGATCCCTGGATGAAATCGGGCTTCATTGGTTTACTGAATACTTACTCTGACTGGAAAAAATTCCAGTTGGAACTGACAACTGTGGGTTATCTTAATATTATATTCAGCATTTGGGAGGTAATCGAGCAGGACCTGAGGAACTTAATTGCAAACAATAGTCACTGGATGCTTAACTAGCTATCTGATGTGTATCCGTGGAAAGATAAGAATATCTCCACATCCAAACCAACTTGGTTAAGAATATGTCAAACAGCACACTAATCTAATAGTGTCCGATGCTCCCAGCGTTTTCTCTTCATACAAGCGAAATGCATGAATAGTCAACCCTCTCTTTCTCTTCTCCGTCGAGCTCCTCTTGCCTGCATCATCAATCGACAACCTCCATATCTCTTCTCCCTGGGAAGCCACACTCTCCCGGGGAGGTACCCATCAAGCCATTCCCTTGATTCTTTTCTTCCCTCGATTCTGCTACCCTGGTATCTACAGTACACAACCTATCATGACTTGGTATACCCCTTCCCGGAATCTCAAGAAGATGAGAAGAGCAGCCATAAAGGCCGGAAAGATGCCGATGTATCACCCTATATCCTTTTTTTCCACCAGTACCTAGTTACAAAGTCACACTTGTCAGGAAAAACCCTCGCTCTATTTTCGAAAGAATAGGGGGTAGAAATCCCCCACTCAAAACTCAGAAAGGTAGAAACCATATAACCTCCATATTCATTACAAATTTTCCTCGTCAATGTGATCCATCAGAACTGAAGGAAATCCTGAGCAAAAAAGGTAGGATAAAATATCTAAAAATTACTCGAAAGCTATCTTGTGAAGAACTTCCTTTTGGTCTTGCCTCTTTTTATTAACCGGATATACCTATACTCATCAAAAAACTAAACCATGTGTGGATAGGGTCTTTTAAGCTTAGAGCCAATATAGTCAAGTACCCCAACACACAAATCCCTCCTGTTAAACCCCCACAAGCAAAACCAGCCACACTGATTCAACTTCCAAAGGCAAATTTCAAAGGTATCGGTGACGTTGGGGCTTCTACCAGCAAGATGAAGAAAGTGTGGCAAGCAGTCAATAAGCCCCCCAAATGCTAACCATCCCTGCTGTGGATACATCCACTAGCTGGCTAAAGGAAGGTTATGTAGGATTATTGAATGCTAAGCATGACTGGAAAACTGTTCCGTTAGAATTGAAAGCGGCTGGTTACCTGAATGTCATTGTTAGCCCTATCAATGCATCCAAAATCCTTCTGTGGGAGGACACTCATGATCTAAAAACATTGATTGTTAATGACAATATCTGGCTCTTAAACTGGTTAGATGATCTATACTTTGGACACTGGACATGGATGCTGAAAACAATGCAAGGACAACTTGGCTTCATGTCTCGGGCCTTCCTATTCAGTTTTGGAATCAACCGGTATTAGAGAAGATTGGTAAGTCACTTGGATTATTGATCAAGATTGATGAGTGTAGCCTACAACATCGCTAATTTGAAGATTTTCAGATCCTGGGCCAAGGACATAACATACCAACTATGATCCCTATCTCTTTGGAAGATGGTAGAACATACTCTTTGACAGTGAAGGAGATTGGACCGTAGCGGTTCTAGCTGTAAAAAAGTCAAGAATTCTCCGATATGAGCTCTCCCTTATGCATCGGATGATGTTTTACTAGACAGTCACCACACAATTCAGTCATTAACATCCCCATCTTCAGAAGTTAAGACGTCCCCGGTACCAAAACCTGCCGTAGAAGAGGTCGTATATAATGATACCAAAACTGACTCAACTACTAATACAACACTTAGAGAGCTACCATGACAACCCACATCTCAGTGGCTACCTGTTAAACTTAACAGGTGGCCCACATCAACCAAGACACAGCCTATCCAGGAACAAGTCAACCCTCATGAATAGCCTATCATTGAGGAACCCAGGATATTTCAGGAACAAGACCTCAACTGTGCAATATAACAAGTCCAAGAAACCTCAGAGGAGACCAGAAACAAAACACTTTCACAGGTAGCTGATACAGTTTTGACTAACAATGATATATCCATGTCTCCTGTTTTTCTTGACTTTCAAGTTGACCAACAAAATACAAATCCTAATGAACTCCATCCAGTAGCTGTAATATCACACATTCCCGGAGGACATGCAAGTCCAGCCATAAACAATGAAGCGGAATTCCTTCCCATAAGCTCTATTGCCACCAAAGCTCATTCAACACCAAGGGAAAGGAAAGTTCAAAGAAAACCTTTTCAAAGGGGACCTAGAACTAGAATCCAAATAAGGAAGGAAGCGGCCATAATATCTCGGGCTGAAAATGAAGGGCTTCAGGAGTAGTTGGGACAACTAGTGCTCAATAGCTCCCCAAAACCTATCACTGCCTCCGCATTTTTAACAAAGGAATTATCTAAAGAACAACAGCAAAGAGAGATTGAATTCACCATGAATTTGGGTGTCAATCTGGGACTTTCTTATGGTAAAAATCTAGAGGAAACTCGAGCACATCTTATCAATCTGAACTCTATCAATAGAAGATCTCAAAAGGCAGCTACTCTAGGTAGCTAGAAGAAGGGGGTGAAAAACTTTTTAAATGAAGATAATCTCTTATAATGTTAGAGGCTTGTGTAACCCAAGAAGAAAGAAGAGGGTACGTGAGCTTATTCAGAGAGAGAAACCAAAATTTTATTAGCCTCTAAGAAACCAAAATGATTACAGTGGATGAAAGACTATGCAAGAAGCTATGGTATGATAAGGAGTATGAGTGGATTTATCAAGGTTCAAACGGACAATCAAGTGGTTTACTGTGCATTTGGAACAAAAACAGCTTCACAAAAGAAATTATCTTATCAGGAGAAGGATTTATGGGAATAACAGGTCACTGGTACAATGAAAAAAGCATATCAAACATGCTTAATGTCTATGGTCCGAGAGAATTTACTGCAAAAATTCAACAATGGAATTAGATCAGAGAACTATATGCTGGCAGGGAGGATCAAAAGTGGTGTGTGATGGGTGATTTTAATGCCATTCTACATAAGAATGAAAGAAAAGGCACTGCACACTGCCCAAAGGAACAAGCAACAGCTATGTTTAAGAGCTTTGTCGAAAGCATGGATTTATTTGATTTGAAGATGGAGAAGAGGCGTTACACATGGTACATAAACTCTTATAGAGCAATGAGCAGACTTGACAGATTTTTGGTAAACAATCCTTTGCTAACCAGAATGAAAATTGGGTCCAAACTGGACTCAAAAGGGAGAACTCTGACCATTGCCTTACTAGTCTCTGTCTAAAATCTTACAATTGGGGCTCAAGATCTTTGAAGGTTCTTGATTGGTGGATGGAGGACCAGTCCTTTATAAACCTAGTAGAAGTGGCATGGAAAAACAATAAAGTGTAAGCATTTGCTAGTTTCAAGATCAAGGTCAAAATACAAGATCTAAGAAAGAGTACGAAGGAGTGGTACCAGGCGCCCCCTACGAATCTGGAATGCACGAGAAATGTCATCATTGCTGAACTCACTGAAAAAGAACTAGCTGCAGAAACTGGAACCAATATTCAACAAGATCAGGACACTCTACAGGAGATCTACTCTCTATGTGATCACTTAGGCTGTATCACCAAGAAAATTGATAGCCAAGCCTTTCAACAAGCAAGACTCAAATGGCTACACCAGGGAGATGTTAACACAAAATATTTTCACATTTGCATCCATAAAAAATGGTGAACGAATCTGATAACTGGCATAAGAAGTGGCAAAGTCGGGATTGAAGAGCCTGATGGGATAAAAAAACTGTTTTGTTTAGCATTTCAAAGAAAGATTCACAATTCCTATTTGGCTAGACCTCGTATGATTAATCTGCACTTCAAACTCTCAACAACCTAGCTCAAGGAGACCTGATCAAACCTTTTACAGAGCAAGAAATAATGGCTGCTATCTTTGATTGTGGGGGATCCAAAAGCTCAGGCCTGGATGGTTTTAACTTCAATTTCATCAAACGTTTTGTAGGAGTGATGAAGGAAGACATATTGCAACTGTTCAGTGAGTTGTACATAAATGGCAAACTAGTTAAAGGGATGCAACACAGCTAATATTACTCTTCAAATTAACCACTCTTATGTGCTGTGAAGACTACAAAACGACCACTCTACTGACTGCTATCCCTAAAATCTTAACCAAAGTCCTATCCAAAAGGCTCAGTCCATACATGGATGAGATTATTGCATCCATATAGATGGCATTTGTTCCAGGCAGAAAGATTCCAGATTGCATCATGGTAGCCAATGAAACACTTGAGGAGATTAAAAAGAAAAAGATCAAGGCCTTCATCCTCAAAGTGGATTTTGAAAAAGCTTTTGATACTATTAGTTGGGATTATCTCCAAAAAATTCAGCAGCTAATGGCGTTTCCAGCTGTCTCGATTAGCTAAATCATGGAACTTTTCAAATCTGCATCCACAGCAGTGCTCATCAATGGAAGCCCCTAGGATGAATTCAAACCTGTAAGAGGATTGAGACAAGGTGATCCTTTATCCCCCTTCTTATATCTCCTAGCAATTGAAGGTTTGTCAAGACTAATAAGCAAGGAAGCAACAAACAATTTGTTCAGTGGAATCCATATTGGTAAAGAAGCTATTTCAATTACAGGCTTACAATTTTTGGATGATACTTTGATCTTTGGTGAAGCCTCATGGAGTAATATAAGAGTTATCTAATCCATATTGCAGAACTTCGAGTTCATGTCAATGCTGCCCATAAATTTCAATAAAAGCAGCTTACATGGCTTGAACATACTTGAGGCAACCATTCAAACAATGTCAGCTTATCTCACTTGCAAGGTTGGCACAATGCCCTTCAAATATTTGGGACTTCCAGTGGGATCTCAAGCAAGGAAACAATCCACCTGGCAATCGGTGCTCAATAAACTCTCAGCAGAGGTATTCGCCTTGGATTGCAAATATCTATCTGCAGGTGGTAGATTTACACTCCTCAATTCAGTTTTGACAACTCTGCCATCACATTTTTTTGGTTATTTTCTTGCCCCTTCATCAGTTTTCAAGAAATTAACCACTTTCTGACAAAAAGAACATAGCTGGATTTCCTGAAATAAAGTAACAGCGGCAGTCCAACAAGGAGGTCTCGGAGTGCGTTGCCTCAAGGCTTTCAATATGGGTATGGTCGCAAAATGGTGTGCAAGACTACTTTCAGAAGAAAATACACCGGCTATCTCAATTTTAAGGTCTAAATATGGTAAAAATGGATTGCTGGAAGTGGGAGGTATGCGTGATCTTAGAACAGCAACACACATCCCCACCAATCTTCACATCAGAGCATCACAACCATCTTCCTGGTGGAAAAGTATACAAAAAGTAACTTCTAGTCTTATTTTCCAACAAGGTATTTTCATAAAGCTTTGAAATGGCTTCAGGATAAAATTTTGGCTGGACAAGTGGTTCTCTGAAAAACCTTTTTTTAGAAAGTTTTAGCAACTTATTCAGGGCATATTCACAACAAAATTGTTTTTTGGCAGAAATGTGTCACATGATTCATTCCACATGGCAGTGGTCACGGTCTTGGAGGAGAAACCTTAACACCACAGAACTACAGGATTTAAATAATCTGGTCCATGCCCTGCAAAGTATACATCCGGATGATCTAGTCCTTGACATATACATGTTTAGAGGTCTTGAAACAGGAAAATACACAGTCCAAGCCACTTACCAACACATCATTTCCCTCAAGCAGCCATACTCTGAAGAGGAGAAAGCAAATCTAACACTAATCTGGAACCAAATACCCCCCCTGAAAGTGGCAATATTTGCTTGAAAAATGATGTAGGCAGTAATACCAGTGAAGGACTATTTACAACATAGAAGAATCATCCCACAAAATATACCCTTACACTGCTCATTTTGTTTATCTGATTCTGAAAAGGAATCCATTATTCATCTATTTTTTAAATGTAGCATATCATTGCAAATCTAGAAGAAACTCACTGAATGACTGACTCTTGATGAGTAGACTGTCCTGCATGAAGCACCTTCCCTAGTGCGCTTCATAGATATCAAACTAAGGGGAATGAATGAGGAGTTTTGGAAATCTTTGTGGCTAGCAACAGTATGGTTCTTATGGAAAACCATGAACAAAGCACATTTACAGGCAAAGGACATCAACATAGACTGAATGGTACAATCTATACAACGTGATTTTGGTTATGGTAGAGAGCCAAAACTGCTCCCATTAAATTCCCCTTGACCTTTGTTGATTAGTTGATAAATCCTCTAAATTGTATAAGCACACATATATAAATGTTACTGAACTGTTGTTGCTAATCTTTCCTTATGGCAGAATGTTTCTTCTTCTTTATGGATGGCTCTCTTGGGCTGCTGCCGAACATGCATGGACACGCAGGATACACACTTTTACTAAAACTGATACAACATTTAATTGTTTACTGATTGCAGTACAAATGGGATCTTGCATCGCCATCACTTAAGATTGAATAGTTATCAATCTAGGGAAACATGTGTACTTGGGATTTCCCCTGCACCCTATCCCCTGAACATTAATCTACTACTCAACACTTCACTGGTTTTCGTTTTTGGCACAGGTTAGGTACCAGTAAAAGAAGTACTCCCTGAAGCACCACTCTGTGTGCTACGATTTTGATCTCTAAAGTGTTCCTAGAATAGGAGGCTGGACTTACTTATATATATACAGTCTCCAGCAAGCAATACCCAGCTATACTCAGCAAACTACAAGGCAAGATAGAAAGTGAAAATGACACCATTAAGCTTTGATGAGAGACGTGCTACAAGCACGAACACATGAAATGATAATTATGAAGGTTCATGATAATGGTGCTCACTTTTCACTCCAGTGGCCACTACATTAAGGTGTTAATGCGCAGAGGCTAGCCTTACAGAAAAGCAAAATCTATTAAGGAGTTTGCTGAGATAGAAATAATGTTTGGCCATTGAAAAGAAAACTTAGATACCATTTTAATGCTTAGCCTTACACAGTTTGCAAATTTTCAAGTGGACAACACAGTAGGATGCAAATGAGCAGGGACGGGATGAAATGTTAAATGAAAATAGTTGGCCACCGAGGAGCAGGAACTTGAGTTGTATACTTTGTACATATTTTGTTTTATAAAAATTTGGCATTCACGAAAAAAAAACTTGGCTAAGAATATATGGATTGCCACTTAAGTATTGGACTAGCTCTATCCTACATAAACTTGGATCAGCTCTTGGTATAATCCTTAAGGTAGATGAATGCTTGTTATCCCACTGTTATCTGGAAGCCATTCAAATCCATCACGTGGAGTTGAAATAATTATTCCTTCTACACTCCATGTGGTCTTGGCTGGTCAGCAGACAAGCCTCAAGGTAAGTGAGATCGAATTCGTGAGATCAAAACCTTATAGCTTTCAATATATTGAGAACATGCAAAAATATGAATCTAATTCAAGCGTGAGCAGCTTCATCTCTGAATCATTTGATGATCTCTCCCTGAATGAAAAAAAAAGGCACATCTGGGAGTGCACGTGAATGTTATAATGGCGGACAAGTGTGTACTAGATGTTCCTTCCATGTTAGAACCAATTAAGGCCCCAACCAACATTTGGACCTCAGCCACACTTAATTGGTGGCCAACTGTACAAGAGGAGCATGTTGTTTTGAATGAGGTAAATATTGGGCAAACTACATCCACACACACTGCATTGTTAACGGTGTAGG
>JAOWBN010221855.1:0-13168 GCA_028565015.1 Pinguicula moranensis | reverse complement strand
AAAATGTTAATACATAGGCCTAAGGTGATTGGCCTTAGGACATAACACTAACACAGAACTTTAAAATATGCACAATGTGAGGTAAATAACAGGTATCAATGCCTTCTCTATGCAAATGGAGAGGTATGAACTTGGCACAAAAGCTGTAAACACTATCAGTCTCCATTGACCTACGATCTATAACTGGAAAGAAGAATCTCCGAGAAGATGAAACTAAGAATCTTAATCTGAATCTGAGTTAGCAGGTTGAAGAGCATATCATGCATTGTGGATATATGAACCAAGACTCTAGAAATGCATACAGAGTAGAAAACAAAAGTCTTGGCGGATGAGAAACAAGAAGAAACTACCAACAGATGACATATGACATTGAGATATGGAACATGGAGCTACGAGGCCATACAACTTCATCAGAGTAACTGCTTAAAATGATGGCAGACTACAGGCTATATGATCAAGTCACACGGACTTGAATAACTTTTCTAAACTGCGATAGATGACTTTCAACAAAAATATTTTCGCACAAATCAAGAGTACAGCTGAAAAATCACAGAGTCTATACCATAACCTGTATGGCTTTCACTACTCAGAAATGGGGTTCAAAGCACAATCCCACAACTACTCGGGCTATTAGGCGAACATGCTAAGCTATGTACCAGTCATAGTGATTGATAAGTTGAGAATCATGACTCTTGTATGTCTCAGAACAATACGTACAGGATGAGCTAAGTAAATCTGTTATGACTCTGGCATGAGGGTTCATGTTTTCTGCAAGCTAAATTGTGTATCAGAGTTGGCTATGATAAGTTGACAATAATAAGGTTTGTAGAGGCATGTACTGTTAGTGTTATGTCCTAAAGCCAATCACCTTAGGCCTATGTAATAACACTTGAATGTTGTATATATGATTGTAGCAACCTTCACTACTTGTTTATTTATAACATATAAAATAGTGAAGCCTAATGTTAATAACTTAGAGTGTATCACAAAGAGTTGTGATGATGAGATCTCTCTAATTAAAGTCATCAATACTATATATCCCTAACCATACTATTAGTGAGACAAGGCATCATTAATACGGACAGATTAGCATGTTCTCAGCTAATTCCTTTTGAAAAAAATAGTTGATCTCATCAACTCTATTATAGTGACACTTAAACTAGAAACATGAATGTTGTAGTTGACAAGTACGTATTGACCCACATAGAGATCAACATATTGTCAAAGGATGATACTTACAGAATAGTAGGTGTAAGTGATCCTTAAACTTGAGATCACCGTATAGAGATCTAGAGTATGAATGCTACTCTTTGATTCTATTTGGAGTTACACCATAAATGGGTAACAATGAGTAGTCTTGGGAATGGTTTGAAGTACAGAAAGATTATGAGTGATCAATAAAAGATTCACCGCTCCTAAAATATTAGGAGAAGATATTCCTATGGCCACTTGTAAGAAGTCATATTAGCCTTTACAAAGTACAAGTTTAATTAGAAAGAGTTTCTAATTAGAACTTAATGATCATGACTTCCGGTACAAGAAATCTTACGTATATAAATGATAGTGATAAATAACCTCAATATACGAGAAATAGAAATATGTTATTGATGAAAGTATATCAACTACACAAGAATTGATTCTTGAAAGGATAGTCTCCTTCTATGACTATTCTAAATGCTTGGGGGCCATGATATCTTACTAGAGGTCACTCATAGTCTATGCACTAGAATTAAAGAATAATGAATTAAAAGTTTTTAATTCATTAATAACATTTTGATTATGGTAGTTATAGGTCCATTGCCAAGTTATTGAGAACCTATAGGGTCACAAACATTAACATTATTTTCTTGAGGGGTCAAAGTGTGATTATGGTAAAGTATAGGGGCCAAATTAAAGTTTTTTGAAACTTCAAGGACTTAAAAGACATTATGGGGTTATAGATACATGCTATACATGACATCACATGTGTGGAGGTGTATAGAAACCTCATTGAGAAGGATTTTACAACAACATGATACATAAGCATAAACTGTTAATTCTTTAGCTACAACATGCGTTGACATTTTAGACAATGATGAGAGTGAGTTCAGGTACCATGTAAACCTTCTCCTTTCCATTCTAAGGTCCATTAGCTTTATGTCATGATGAGATGCCTGAGGAGAATTATTTCCTGATCTTTATGACGGATGGATGTGCCCTTCCTTTCACTTGAATCAAGAATTGAAATCACCCATCAAACACCACTTTTGTCCTCCTTTACGTGTATGAAGGTCTCTCATATCCTGCCACTGTTTCTATTTTGATGCCAAGTCATGGGGACCATATATATTCAGCATATTAGAACCGGTTCCTTCATTGATCCATTGACCAATAACAGCTTCAGCATCCATAACAAAGTTTCAAATGAATTTGTTATTTTCCCAAATGCAGAGAAGTCCCTCAGATTGTCCTTTCGAGCCTTGATATACCCAATCAAATCTGAATCCATCCATAGATAATCCCGAAATATGATTTGTCAGGACTTTTCTGGCAAAAAGTTAGTGTGAGAGAGAGAACAGAAGCATATGCATGTTACCCTCCATGACTGAAGTTAGAGAGGCTCTATGGTCAATCCCAAGGAACAGTGCTCCAAAACCATATGGATTTGGACAGGAATTTTTCAAATCAACTTGGGATATCAAGAGGACGGATCTAGTTGTTGCGATTCAGGTTTTCTTCTTAGGAACTAATTTTTGCAGGAACTTCACCTCAAACATACTGGCTCTAAGCTCCAAAGTTAAGAACTCAAAACGGTTTTAATAAATTTTGTCCTATTAGGCTATGCAGTGAGATCTATAAAGTTCTATAAAGAAACATATTGGTTAATAGACTATGACAATTCATTCAAAAGTTGATTGCAGAGGAACAATGAGCTATTGTACAAGTAAGAAGCATGTTCAACCATATAATCCTAGCACAAGAACTTACTCGCAAAATCAACGGCAAGCACCCGGGGGTGAATGCCATGGTGAAGCTGGATACAGTTAAAGCCTACAACAGAGTTAGATGGTCATTTTTTGAAAAAGGTACCACTAGCTAAAGGTTTCAACCATATTGTATGTAACCTTCTTATGAGATGTGTCAAAGAGCAATGTTTTTCAATTCACATGAATGGGACGGCTCTGGGTTTCTTTCCATCATGTCAGAGACCTAGACTAGGGGATCGATTATCACCATACCTGCTCATTCTCATGCAAGACGCCTTATCAAGGATAATTATCCGAGAATTTTAAAGAGGGACAATCAAACACTTCTGCCATCCGACGGAATACACAGCGATTTCACACATGATGTATGCAGACTATATTATTCCTATTAAAGACTTTGGAAAAATATAGCTCATGGTCATGCCAGAAAGTTAATACAACAAAGTCAAGTATTTACCTTTCCAAGGAAATTAGTAATGCAAGGCGGGCACAGATAATGACTCATCGGATTCAGGGCAGAAGAGTTTCCACCACATACCTTGGAGCTTCACTTTTCACTGGGAGGCCCAACTAAACTTTATTGGAACCACTGCTATGAAAAATTAGTAACAAGATAGTTGGTTGAAAAAGAAAGATTATATCTCAGACGGGAAGGTTAACTTTGACTAAACATGTACTTTTGAGTGTTCATTTGTACACCCTATCGGTCATGAGAAATCCCCAATACATTCTCAATTAAATGAGAAGGAAAATCACTGACTTCCTATGGGAAGAGAGAGACAGAAAAAAGGAACTACACTGTAAAGCTTGGAACCGGATTTACAAACCAGTGGAAGAAAGGGGTTTGGGAAATAGATACCTGAAGGAAACACAAAAGGCAATGGCCATGAAACTTTGCTTTAAATTGTTGACCGACAATACCCTGTGGTGCAAATTCCTACGTGCAAAGTATAACACAATGACCCACTTACTAAATCTTAAGAGCAAAGGGTCAGATTCCCAATTCTAGAGATATGCTATGAGGATGAAGGAGGAGGTGGTTGAGAATATCAAGATTGTGTTGCAAAGGGGTAATTCATCTTTTTGGTTTGACGGCTGGCAGACCTCAGAATCTTTGGCGGCCTAGGTCACACAAGTAATTGACAAAGCAGACAAAGTGAATGACTTCGGGGAAATGCAGGAATGGAAGCTAGAGCAGGTGCAAGATTCATTGGGATAAGTCTATGTGAGGAAATCAATCTACAAAGAATCCAAGAAAAATCCTCCCAAATGGGAGACGATGTAACCATCTGGACTTTGGAAAGGAAATTTCACTTTGAGCTCGGTGTGGAACATTAATAGCGAGAAAGAACCACTAGACAGGAGACTAAAAGATGTACGGAATCGGGATTTGCCTCCAAAAAATACTCTATGTGCTTGGAGGATGTGGCATAACTGCTTATCCATGGATGAAAAAATAAGGCAAAGGGGAGTACAATTGGCATCAAGATGTGAATGTTGTGATACAAGATGATAAGAAATGAGTAATTGATGCACAAGTACTCGTAGTATTTGCTACTTGCAAGTGTACAAGTCGCACAAGTAATACAATGATGAGAAGAGTGTCAAACGACAAAGATTGTAGATGATAATCACCAAAATTAGTGAGTTCTATACAATTTGGACTAAATAAAATGGAGGCAGGTACTAACCTACAAGTACGAAAAAGACTAAAATAAAGAACTGAAATTCAGAAGAAGAAAAAAAAAAAAAAAGGTACAAATGCAAACAATACTTGGATAGAAGATCTAGGTTTAGTGACTTCACCATCTAGTGAACTTATACACAAGACTCTTTCGAGCTCGAGCATCCATGTTATGGTATATAAGCATGAATCTGTCGATGTCACACTTGTAGGGGTGATCAAAAATCCGATCAGTATTCGGTATATCGAACATCGATTGGTATATATACCGAATATCTTATCATAATTGGGTACTCAATAAATTGGATTTATGAAACTTTTAGGGTCTCTTTCCTTCCTTTTCTCCCAGAGGGCATTAAATGACCTGTAACTACAAAAGAAAGAGAAATGGACATTAAAAGTTTGTCCCCTATTAATATTGAGCCAAATGAAATTGAAATAGTCTACATTAAATAGGTATAAAATCGGCTCATCAATTATCACATTTATGCAGAAGCTAGATGGTAGTAGGGTTTTGGGACAACGCTGCTATGCTCTTCGACATACCTATACAAAACATACAAACATGGAAATGAAGAATGACTCACTGGTTCTCATATGACAGGAAGGCTAGTCTAAGAGGTTTCTTGGCAGGCCTTCCATTACATGGAGCTTGTGGTCGAGCAGATGCAAACCATGTTTCGAAGATATGTGGCCTACAATAGACCAGATTTGGTGATAGGTTCGTTATTTGATTATTAAAATTAGTAACTATTTTGATTTACATGTATCTTTGCAGGCGGCAGATGAGCGAATTCTCGTCCAGCTGAATCTCCATGTAAAGAATAAATCATCCCGATAGGATGGAAGAATCTCAATTGTGACAACAGCAACCCGGGATTTTAGGAGGTGGAGGAGTGTTAAGAGATGCAAATTGAGATTTTTTTTGTTGTTTTCTCTTGAATTTTTTGCGCAGAAACAAATAACAATGTGGACGCACAATCACGGAGAGACTGAAGTTATGTAAAGACCAAGGATGGGACAAGATAGTCATTGAAACTGTTTCGATGTTGATGGTCAACTAGTTCACCCAAAATAGATGTGAATCACGGTATCTTTGGAATTTTGGGTATGCATTCAGCTCAATTGCGATGAGACTCCAACTGCGAGTCCATCACCAATTCAGGGAAGCCAATAGTACTGTTGATATTTTCGCGAAACAAGGTTCAACAGGAAAGAATCAGACAATTTTGAGTAATCAGAATGGAAAAATGGTAAATGCTCTATATGAGGAGAAGCTGGAAGAGAAATCATTGTCGAGGACATGCCATTATAGACAATCATTCTGAGCTCAGTAGGATGATACAAGAGGCATTTCCGCTTTTACCTATAATTTATATTATCTAGATTGGCAGGGAGAGTCTGATATACCTGATATACCGACCTATAGGTCTTAATTTTTTTGGTATGTAGTTTTGGCATTCACCCTAAGATTGCCCATAAATAAATATATACATATATATATATATATAAATTATAGGAGGGATTACCAAAAAAAAATTATAGGAGGGATCCATGTCCATCAACTGACACTAGTTTTAACACAAAATCTAGAGTGTCTAATTAAGCAAGTTCATGTAGCCAAGATTAAATATTGAAATAAAATATAAAAAAATAGAATCCCTTCTCCTTCAACAGCGCAAAAACCCTAAGCCCTGAATGAGAACCTTAAATCTTAAATTTTAAAATATTAACTAAAGAAATTAAATATAAACTCTATATATAAAGTAACTTAAAGATTTTGATTTTACAAATATACTCATAATTAATTTCATTTTCCCAACCGTGATGCATCATCCGCCGTACATGTATCTTTTTTTTTGGGTAGGTAATCAGTAGTTGACCCCACTAGGTATCCGGGTTAACCCATACGGGCCGCTCCGACTAATCCCGAGATGACAGTGCCAGAATTGCTCCCGGTCAGAGTCGAACCCCCGACCTCACTTGGCAAGCCATGTGTGTCGAGGGGCGTTGTCGCTAGGACAACGCGCACCGTCCATGTACCTGTATCCCTTTTACCTGCCCCATGCCACCTAGCATTCAATCATATGTTTTTGCTTCAAATTCATACTCCAAACGTGTATAAATCAAGCATTCCCGAACCAAACCACACATCACGGACCACACACGATGCACCCCCCACCCCCACTACGTTGTCGATATTACATTCCTCCAGTGGGCCTCATAACAAGGAAAGAACAAGAAGAAGCCGACCGACTGTTTTTGTGAAGAAAAACGGCTTCCGTTGTCACACGTCTTGACTCTTGAGAGTTGAAGCAAGTTTTCAGGGGACCCTAAAAACATTTAGAGGTGGAGAAATAAAGTTTTTGGAGGGGGCATAAAAAAAATTTAGAGGGGTTAGAAATAAAAAAAAAAATTATGGGGTAATTAAATCATTTCCCTACCAATAGTTATCAAAAATAATAATTTTACTAACTCAAAATATAATAGAAAATAAAAGTCAAGCGATTTAATACTACCTAATTTGTTTATATTGCCTAATTTATTTATACAAATATTTCTCAAAATAAATTTACACGAACATAACAGATTTATAGAAGCGAATAGAGACAACAATAACTAAATAAAAATTCAATTAAAAAGAAATCCTAAATAAAAATTATCGATATTGATAGCGAAAAAATGCCAGAAAAAACTTGAAAATCAAAACACACAAGTAAAAAAAAATCGCCGAGCCTAACTAGAAAATTATTGTTAAAAAAATGAGAAGAGAGTATCTTTTGCTTTTATATGGGGAGCGAAGAGGTATGTCTCTAAATTCATGTATCAGTATGAGTACAAAATAAAATTGCAATAAGAAAATAAAAAAAATAAAGTTTGGGCGAACAAGGGACTTAGGCCCCAAGGTAGGGCCGTAGACCTAGGGAGGCAGGGCCCCTAGCCCCCATCTCTGTCTACCCATGAATTGAAGCCATGGTAAACTCAATGACACAATGAGGTTTCTGTGTTTGGATTCCGACCATACTGTTACATATAATCAAATAAATTAACAGTTTATTGCAGTGGGGGGAATAAATAATAGATAAAAATAAAATTCTGTAAGAATTACATAAATTTTAACCTTTCACCATTGAATGAAAGACGAGAATTAGAAGAACTCCGAGGCTTGTAAAACTCACAGTTTTCTTAAAACAGATTCGCCCTCTCCTAGGTGCTTGAGATTCTCGACTCCTAAAATAAAATGGATACGAGTTCATTTGCACAACTCTTGTAGCACCCGGTGTTTCACTCATCAAAAGAATGACTCACAAAAAATAGTCCAAAAAAGAGAGAATAAAATTTTAGAATCAATTCCATGTGTGTGTTTCACTCAAGAGGGGATCCACTATTTATAGAGTTTGTGAATGAGTGTTAGAGATTTTTCACCTCTTGAACTTCTCCGTTATTCCATTAACTTAGTTGGTTAATAACTCTAACTCTCCATTTTTATATTAGTTGGATCATGGACTCGAAAGAGAAAAACTTTTCATATCCTTTATTAATTTCTCATTCATAATATTTTTCCAACAATATTATGTATTTTCCAACATGTCATACATCTTAATCATAACATCACATAAAATTAGTCAAGTCTCTTAATTTATGCTAATTTGATTTTTTATTGTCTAATTCAGCGCATTTCTCTGTAAAGGAATTAAATGCACAAAGGCAATCTCGTGAGGTGATTGGCCATTTGTTTCGCTCCTTCTATATTAATTGCCCACATATATGTTGTTACCCTGGGTGCAAGGGAAGAAAATATGTACCCAAATGTACTAGTGTTGCGTGCATTACATCTTAATATAGCTGATAAAAGCTTCCACGGAGAACCTGTGCCCTATTTTCTTCTACTATGCATGTAATAAGAGGAATCGTTAGTCATATCATGTGGGTTTAGTTTCAATGCTTCTTGAGTTTATACTCAATGTCTCTTACTTTAGTATCAGGGTTTGTAACTTTAGCGCTGCAGCTGATGTTTAATCCTTCTGTGCTGACAAATGTAGACGACGATGCAAGTCCAATATTTCTTCACTACACTGCCCACCAATTTTCCCATTTTGATACCGCTATATACGTGTGCGTGTGTGTGAACAAAATTATTGATAGTGAGACATCCGATCCTGTTTCACTCCGTGTGCCCCTGTTTCTATCCGAAGCAGTGTGACACCCGATCCTCTACATGTGAAAGAGAACAAAATTTCTGATAGCTTTTAGACGGATGGGATCGCGTTGCCCTCCTCATGGCAAGGCAAAGAATTTTATATGTGCACACGAAAAAGCACAAGATCTTTTGTTTGTCCAAGCAAAGGAAGGAAATCATGCTGGTTTCCACAGGAACACCTGGGGGAGTATCTAGAAAAATGAGCAGCAAAGACAACAAAAAGAAAGATCAAAGTCAAGAGGAGATATTAGATCTAAGTCGTGACTTACGGATGACATCCAATGTACCAGAAATAGATCTCTTAGTTATTATGGACCAAATGGAAGCTCGTGCTCGCAAAAATATCGAACAAATTAGAAGGTAGATAGAGGTTGGGGGATATGATGAAAATATGACCGGAAATGACTCAAAGATGTCCACATAGATCAGGGCTAGCCTGTTGGAATAGCGATCTAGAGCACCAAATTTTTGATGGTGCACTTGTTGGTTTCATGTATATTGAATGATGTATATCATTTTATTTCTAGAATTTTGTATTATTAATATTATGGATCATTTGAGTTGAAGACTCAAATCGTGGAACTCTATGAATTATAATCAAAACTCTAAAAAAAAAAAAAATCAAAACTCTAAATTAGTCCCTAGTCTTATGTTATTAGCAAAGGAACACTAAATGACTATATGGACTAGCATATGGATTAATGTATGTCATGTTTCACAGATCATTAATACGATATATCTATTTAAAACATAATGAATATGAATGTACGGGGTACATAGTACTGGACTTGGCCCATATTGACTTACTGTATGGATTATGTTTGTGTCATCAGCAAAGTCAAATAGTATTAATTCAGTTATTTGAGATATTCATAATTTTGGATGATTAATGCGTATTACGTGAAATTAGCCCTGGGCAGCGGTGCCGGCGGTGCCGAAATAGCCCGTACCGCGTTCCGCTCATGAAAGTTGTGGTTAAGAAAATCTATACCGCGAACCGCCCGCGAAGAGCTGTTACCGCACCGCACCGCAAAACATTGGCGGTGCAGTGCGGGTGTTACCCGCATGATAAAAAAGTGTTACCCGCGTCCCGCCCGCTAACAAATGCGGGCACAAAAATAGCGCCTGTGTCCGCGTTCGCCCGCCTACTTGCGCGGGCGCGGGTCTGGCGGGAGCGAGCACTGGCGGAGCAGAATTTACCGCAACCGCTGCCCAGGGCTAAGAAAAATAAGCTTCCGACCACAGACCAATAATACTAAAGTAAGAAGTTGTAGACTGGGGCCCAACTCCATTTCGTACGTTGAACTGCTGGAATGAGCAAAAGGAGTTTGGAAGTTTTGTGAAAACAACCTGGGGAAATTCTACAGTTGATGAAAGAAGTGGATACAATCTACATGAAAAACTAAGAAAACTGATGTCAGCCCTCCGAACTTGGAACAAAGACGTCTTTGGCCATGTGGGAAGGAATATTGAACTTAAGAAACAAATAATTGCCTCATACGTAGAAAAGGCAAAACACAAAACCTAACAGAACTAGAAGTGTCACAACACAAAGAAGATAAAAAAGACCTGCAAGTCCTGCTCCAAAGACAGGACCGAATCTATACCAAAAATCTAGGACGGCATGGCTTAAGAAAGGAGAAGATAACACAAAGTTCTACCATGCACGAATAAGAAAAAACCGGCAGAGAAATTAACTTAAAAGCCTGAATATTAATGGCCAAGGGACGGAGGATGTAGGGGAAGTAAAAGCAGGGATAAGAGAGCATTTCAAGAGACACTATGCAACTGACTATTATGATAGGATCTATATGGAGACAGCTACTTCAAATAGAATCAGTGAAGAAGATAATGAAACCCTAACTAAACCATTTACTGAGGAAGAGATACGTAAAAGAGTTTGGTCATGTGCATCAAACAAAAGTCTAGGCCCTGATGGGATTAACTTTTATTTTATAAAATGACACTGGCTGACGATACAATATGATATTATCGCCTTTATACAACAATTTCATGCAAAGGGAAAACTAGTAAAATGTATCAACTTCACTCATATTATACTTACACAAAAAAAAACCAATCTAGAAAGAATAGAACATTACAGACCTATCCTCCTTAATAGGATGTATATATAAAATTTTGTCCAAAATACTGGCAAACCGCCTAAGCTTAATAATGCCAAAAATAATCTCTCCATATCAGACAACATTTATAAAAGGGAGACAGACCACAGATGGGGTAATAATTGCAAATGAAATTATAGAAGAATTAAAAAGGAACAAACGAAAAGCCGTATTTCTGAAAGTGGACTTCGAGAAAGCTTTTGACTCAGTGGACTGGGGATATCTCTTGAGAATGCTAGGAAAGTTCGGATTCGGAGAGAAATGGAAAACTTGGATGAGGGAATGCATCACAATTGCTTTTGCTATGGTGCTTGTGAATGGCATCCCATCAGGAGAATTTGCTCTGCAAAGGGGACTACGACAGGGAGATCCCCTTTCACCTTTCCTCTTTCTTATTGCGATGGAAGTCCTACATTTAATGATAAATAAAACAATAAGAATAGGTAGATGAACCCCTTTAAACCTTGGGAAAAATAAAATACCAATATCTCACCTGCAATATGCAGATGATAGCCTTCTCTTCTGTAATGGAACTGAGGAAAATGTCCAAGCAATGAAGAGTATTCTGAGACTCTTTGAAATGACGTCAGGATTAAAGGTAAACTTCTTCATATCAAAAGCTGGAAAATATCTACATTGCATTCAGAGGAAGAATTTAACTCATTAAATCTACACTTAGAGGTCTAGCAACATATTTCCTATCATTATTTAAGGCGCCGCGCCTAAGAAAGTAATTGCTAACATTCTTAGGATACAATCAAAGTTTCTATGAGGAGGTACTTCCCAGGAAAACAAAACTATCCACTGGGTAAAATGGAAACTAATCTGCCAAAAAACAGGCAAGGGAGGGTTGGGTATCAAGAATCTTGAAATGTTCAATCTAGCTCTGCTAGGTAAATGGATATGGAAGATTATAACTGAACTTGAAAGTCTTTTAATTAACATAATCCAATCACTCTACCTGCAACCATAAGGTCTCCACAGAGACTGAACAGCAAATCTGGTTGTGGCACTGGTGCGGACCCCTATTTATTGATGAGTTATAACTAATCCCTGTCTTAGAAACTCTTATTGCAGGTACACAACTAAACCCAGACGAGAAAGATCGCTGGAGATGGCGGCCCGACAATTCAAATCAAATCTATAAGGCAAAATCAACATACTTTGTAATAACTCACTCTACTGGTTTTTTTTTGCAGGATCAAGCAGCTTTGGCCACAAGTTAGGGTAAGGGTTCACCAAGATGAGTGCAGGCCTTTGTATGGCGACAGATCTAGGAACGGATAGCTACATTCGATAATCTGCAGTCTCGAGGAGTGCTCATAGCACAACGACCAGCCCCAGGATGCGCGTTCTGCCAAAGCAATGAAAAAAATACTTAGACATATATTTCTGGAGTACGGCATAACATATGGGCTATGGCAGAAACTTTACCGCTGGCTGGGATATGACTACGTTGGAAGCAATATGGAAAGAAGGAGGTGGTCTGAAGTTTGGAAATCAATCTGACATAGCTTAATCTGGGGAATATGGAAAGCTCGCAATAGGTATATTTGAGGGAATAGCCCCATGTATCGACTCAATCCTAGAGTATACAAAAGTATCCACATGGATATGGATAACGACATATAATAAACTAGATATTGGGCTTGTACTAGGTGACTGGCAGCGAAATCCACGACACTGTATTAATTTAGCATAGGCGCAGGAGTAGGAGACCATGATGTAGTCATTATTTTGGTGATAGCCACCTTACAATAAAATGACAAAATTTCCCGATCAAAGAAAAAAATACAATAAAAATTGTTAGTGTTAGAGGTTATTAAATTGTCATGTTGGGTAGATCCGGTCCATCCTCCTTGCAGCCCAACATGACCCATTTATTTTTCATGTCGTGCCGCGTAGACCTCTATGGCTACTCGGCCAGGGACAATTCATTTTTATTGTTATTATTTTTATTTTTAAAATATTAAAAAAATAGTGAAAAAGCAATATGGTAGTGCTGGGTCTCCGTCATGCCTAAATATGATGACACGCTTATCATTATAGACTCGGTTACAAACCCGGCTCGGCCTAAAACTGTGCGGGTGCGTTTGGTAGCCGGTTTATTTTAAACTGGCTACAGGGTTAGAATATGGTTCCGGCTGGTTAGCAAATTTTTAACCCTGTTTGGTATGGCCACCCTGGTTTCACT
>JAOWBN010221854.1:0-25074 GCA_028565015.1 Pinguicula moranensis | reverse complement strand
TTTTAGAAGGAAAAAAAGCATGTCAGGAGGTGCTTATTTTTTAGAAGGTTTACCTTCTTAAAATAAGAACAAGTAGTGGAAGGTTGGCTGCACAAAATACTCAATTTTTTTAAAAAAAAGTGCTTATAAGCCAATAATAATTTTAAGAAGGCTAAACTTGCCCTAAATCTATTGACGATAATCTCGATGAATTTTGTAGGTTGTCACAAACTTTAAAAGGAACTGATCATAATTTAGATGATGACAGTCTTTCTATGATCCTACTGAATTCTGTGACTGATGATTTTTTAGTTATTAAAAATGCCTTGTAATATGCTGAAACTTTACAGAAACTTGAAACCATTATGTTTGGACTGAAATGTAGAGAAACAGAACTAAAGAATAGTATGAATCCCTCAAATGCTCTGTAGTGCAAATGTGAAGTCTGAACCTAATAAGAACCAGAACAGTGATAAGAATAAAAGAGATAATGATAAGGGAGATAGTAAAAATAAACTAACAAAGAATAATGTTGCTCCTTGGCATGTAAATGAAAAAGGAGAAGTTTATTGTAAATACTTTAAGGAGCTTGGTCATAATATTTCAAGCTGTTTTAAACTAAAGCAAAAACAAAAGCGTCAGTTTTAGATAAATGTTGCTACTTCAAAAGATAAAAACGATGATGATGCCAGAGAAGTACTATATGTTTCTTCTTACTTGTGTGAAGTGCTTATTATGACTGATAGTCTTTTGTTTGATGAATGAGTGCTTGATTTTGGTTGTACTTTTCACATATGCCCTCGTAAAAATTTGTTCACAAACCTAGATGAATCTGAAAAGAGAATTGTGTACATGGGAAATCATAATGTATGTACTGTAGAGGGTACTAGGACTATGAATTTGCATCTTTATAGTGAAAAGCATGTTTGTGGGACCGGTGTGAGATACATTCCTGATTTAAAAAGGAATTTGATTTCATTAGGAGTCTTAGAAGAAACTGGTTGCTCTTTTTATGCTGAAAATGGTTTGCTAACTGTTTTCAAATTTGATAAACATGTTTGGCTGGAACTAGGAAGAACAAACTTTACTTTCTAGATAGAAGACACATTGAACATGTTGATAACTGTGCTTTGGTAAATACCGCCTCTCAAAATTGAAAACTATGGCATATACTAGGACATATGAGCATGAAAGGCCTCAAAGCATTACATTCTGTAGGTTTCTTAGGAAAGCATGCTACTGTAGATTTAGACTTTTGTGAAGCATGTGTATTTGGTAAATAACATAGACTTAAGTTTTCAAAAGGCATGCATTGTTCTAAGTCCATACTTGAATACCTTCATACTGATATGTTGAAACCTGAACTTGTTGTTACTCATGGTGGTGCTAAATATTTTCTGTCTTTGGTTGATCACTAAAGATGAAGTTTTTATAAAGTTTAAAGAGTGGAAAACCTTAATTGAAAATAAAATTGATAAAAAGATTAAACTTTTTAGAACTGATAATGGCATGGAATTTTACAACTCTGCTTTTGATAATTTGTGTTCTGAAAGTGGAATAATTAGGCACGGAACTATCAGGTATACACCTCAGCAGAATGGGGTAGCTGAACACATGAATAGAACATTGGTTGATAAAGTGAGATGCTTGCTTGTTATTTCGGGTTCAAAAAAACCTGTTGGGGGAGAGACACTGAGCACGATTGCCTATTTAATCAATAAGAGTCCCTCATCAGCTTTAGACTTCAAATGCCTGAAATTGTTTGGTCCGGTAAAGACTAGAATCTGATCCACTTAAGGGTGTTTGGGTGTATAGCTTTTGCTCATACTAAGTTTGGAAAATTAGACCCTAGGTCCCTCAAATATGTTTTTCTTGGATACCAAAAAGGCACTAAAGGCTATAGGCTATGGGATAGAAGTGTGCCTGGTGTGAAATTTTTTATTAACAGGGATGTCATTTTTAATGAATCTCATTTCCGTTGCTTGCCTGTAAATTGTACTGAGATATTAAATGAGGTGGATTCAAGGGAAGGTTCTATTCAGTTGGAGCTGGACAAAAAAATTCCCTCACAAAAACCTATCCAATATGAGGAACCTGAAGAAATTAAGGATTTCTCAGAACCTGATCAATCCCAATCTTCCACCTCATACAGTATTGCCCTTAATAAAGGCATTAGGAATAAGAAAGTGTTTGCTATATATGTGAACTTTGCTGAATTAATTGATTATGCTTTATATGTTGGTGATAATCTTGCTATTTTTGAGCCTGAAACTTATAATTTTGCCATTACTTGTGAAAACTCTGGAAAATGGAAATCTATAATGTCTAATGAAATGAATTCTCTTAAGAAGAATCAAAATTGAAATTTTGTACCTAAGCCTAAATATCTGAAGACTATAGGTTGTAAATGGGTGTATAAAGTAAAACAATGAATCGATTACACTAAAACAAATTTCTCCAGTTGTGAAATATAAAACTATCATAATTATGCTTTCTTATGTTGCATGTTTAGATCTTGAACTTGAACAAATTGATGTAAAGACTGCCTTTTTAAATAGAGTGTTAGAAGAAAAAATATTTATGGAACAACTTCTTGGCTACGAGGATCAAACACAACCTTATTATGTGTGCTTGTTAAGAAGGTCATTATGGCTCAGTTTGGTAGCCAGATTAGTACAATCCCGTTTCGGGGATAACTTTTGGTCAACTTAATGATAAAATGTTTTATCCTCTATTAGGCACTATCTCACCAGGATAACGTTTAATCCGAAATCCTACGTTTGGTAGGTGGACTCCTAACATGGGTAATCCTTTAATTTATTAATTTAATGTCGAATTACGTTATTACACTCTAATACAGGTATAAAAAGGTTCCAGATTCCCAACAAACCCTACTTCTTCATCGCGACATTTCTGCCATTTCTCCTTTCCTCCTTTTCTCCGCTATTCCTTCTTCTCCATCAGCGCCAAGGAAAAATTTAAACAGACAAGTTCTTTTGGTTTTGAGAACCATTTCAACCATAAACTTTTGAGCATTCTCGAAAATAGCTTCCGACTTCAATTAATTTATAGACAGGGTAAAATCCTGAAAATTTATTTTATTTTATGCAATAATCTCCTGCAGCATGAAATTTCAAATGAAGGTGAAGACAAAAAAGAATTCTTGAAATTCTTCCAAAAATTCCACACTCACACTGTTGCAGCCCTCTTGCAAGAAATGGAAACCTTGGACCAGACTCATTGGCTACAAATTTTCTCGAAACTAGCTTCCAGATTTTGAGCCCTGTTGTGTTTGATTTCTTTTAAGAGAAATCAACGAATTCCATAGGATTTGAATAAATTGACGGAGAATGAAATGAGTGTTGGAAAGGGTATTTATATTTGGTATTTAGTCGTAATAATTGTGAGAAGTCAAGGCAAAATTGTCAATTCATAATGTAGGCTAAATCTAGGATCCCACAAACCCAGCTTCGTAGTGGGACAAAAAATGCAGAGTAATCATGGAGTAACCCCTACCCGCGATGTTATCCGGTGGGCAAGGGACCGCGCAGGATTGGGTACCAAATATGGGGACAAACAGGATAACTAAAAGATCGCGCATTATCCTCATTTTGTCTTGCTACCAAACTGAACCTATATGGTTTAAAATAGCCCCGAGGTAGTGGTATAAAATATTTGTTGCATATATGATAAATTTAGATTTTAAAAGAGTTAACTATGATTCTTGTTTGTACTTCATAAATTCTTCTGGTTTTTCAATGTTTTTGCTTCTTTATGTGAATGACATGCTTCTGATAAGTCAATCAAAATCTAAAATTGGGAAGTTGAAATGCACTTTAAATTCTGAATTTGAATTGAAGAATTTAAGAGAAGCAAAAGCTATTTTAGAAGTTTCTATTAAATAAGCGCAAATCTATTTCTTTGCCTCTAGCAGCTCACTTTAAATTGTCTAAGGAACAATGTCCTACTACTCCTTCTGAAACTGTTAAAATGGATAAAATACCGTATGCCAACTTACTTGGTTCTTTGATGTATGCCATGGTTAGCGCTAGGTTTGACATTGCATTTGCTATTTTTTTATTAAGTAGGTTTATGTCAAAACTTGTATTTGAACATTGGAATACTTTGAAATCGACTGTGAGATACCTAATTGGTACTTCTGATTTAGGACTATGTTTTCAAAAGAGAAACTCTAATATGAATATTTGTCGTTATATGAATAGTGATTTTGTTGGAGATGTTAGACTCCAGAAAATCTACTTCTTTCTGTTTTGTGGAAACTGTATTAGTTGGAAGTCACAACTCCAACTAGTAGTGGCTCTGTCCACTACTGAATTTGAATATATTGCCTTAGATGATGTATTCAAAAAGTCTTCGTGGCTTCATGGTTTGATTAGTGAACCATAAATATTTGATTCAAAGGTTTCTATGCTATGTGACAACCAATATACAATTTATCTCATAAAAATCATGTGTTGCATTAAAGAACTAAGCATGCAGATGTTAAATTTTATTTCATTCGAGATGTTCTTTCTAGAAATTGGTTAAACTTGACAAGGTTGTTACTGAATCCAATACTGGAGACTGTGGTAAAAACAATTGTAACTCAAACAAAATTCCAGGTCTGCATGAAATTACTTGGCATGAAATAACTCTATTTTGCAGGATTGTTTATGAGTGATGAAGGACTCTGGTTTTTGTAACTTGAGATATGCACCTTCGAGTTTTAGGTAACTTCAAGGTGGAGATTTTTGGGTGAAGTTATCAAAACACCCTTACTATTTGGTTTATTTGGAGTCATTGATATTATTTAATCCTATGACTATGAATATGCCATATGTTTCAATCTGGTAAGATTTGTGAGTGTGACCTTGATCTAGTGGCTAATATTGCACGTCGCTTCATTATCTGCAAAGTGATCCTACGGTGCACAAAGAAGCTTCTCAAGGAAACTGGAGACAAACTGTCGAGTACATCTGATCTATTATCTAACAGAGATCTAACAAATAACTTTAAGCAGTTCAATCAAGACAATTGTGACTATTGAATTCAAGAAGTGATCCAACGGGCAGAAATGCGACTTATGGAGAACTAATATGGATCGTTGGATTGACCATCATCTACGAGTGAGAATTAAAGCTGATACAGGGGTATAAAAGCAGGATGTTTTTCATTAACATAGACGCAAAACATTTTTTTATCTCTCTCTCAAAATATAGTTTCTCTCTCGACTTTCTCTCTGTAAGCCAAGTGAACTTTTGGTTCTTTGGTTGATTTCTGGAAGATTTAGCCATCTCTTTGGCTAGTTTGAAGTTGATGTTATAATGATTATCAAACACTGCTTTTAACCGAGGGCTATAAAGGTAATTTCTGAATATGCATGACTCATGCTGGAGTTTGTGAATGATCAAGAATATACCTTTGTCTGTCTCACTTTATATGAGATTAGTGATATCCCTGGGCTCTTTGATGCAGTGATAAATGTTTCGCATGCATTTGTGATTATGAGATAATCACATATAAACAATTATGTACTAAGGATTAAGAAAATTAATTAATGATTAACGATGAAACATTGCAAATGGAGTTGGAAGAGTCATCATTGAGAATTCTTTTAGTTTTATGCTAATAATTGACTAGAGCAAAATGGCTCTATTAAATTCCAGTGCTTCTATTTAGTAAGTTGTTGGAACTCAATACATCAAATGATGCAATGCATATTGGGTCGCAATGGAAACGACCTCTTTGTATAATTACAAGGGTAAGACCGCGTACATCTGACCTCCCATACCCCAACTTAGTTGGGAATATACTGGGTATGTTGTGGATTGCGGACTTTCCTACGCTTGGCATTGATTAATGGATAATACGTGACGAAGAAATTAATACTAAAGGAAATTAAAGGATCACGATTTGTATGTACTAGATCGGATGATCATAATGCATTGCTAGATGCCAATTATGATTTATAAATTAAACATTATTAATTTATTACTGATCTGGATATGGATCCTACTGGGTGACTCTATTTGACGAATCGAAGCATAGAAATTTAATTATATGAGACATAATCGATGGATTTCACGAATGGATCGAGATCGGGCCGAATCGAATTAGTCAGGCCTAATTAATTCGGCGACCCTGACATGAGGAGAATAATTGGGTCTCGGTGGGACCAAGCCCAATTCATGGTTACTAGGCTCAAATTTAATCGAACCCAGATAAATTCACCAGACTGGGTTCGATTTAATCAAGCATAGCTCAATACAGTAAATGGGATAGATTAAATCGAGCACGACTGAGTATATGTGCCTGTTGGGCTCGATTAAATTGAGCCCAATATGCAAAAATGTATAAGACGTGAGAAAACAGATTCTCGCGTCTAATAAGAATTCAGCCGTGCATTTTCTCTTTCCCCGATCGTGAAATCCGTCTGCTGTGACTTATTATTCACGACACCTCACCATCGCTGGAGGTTTCCATCACCTAGGTCTAGCAGTACTGCCTTCGTTCATCAAGGAGTGAACCTCGTTAAGGCCTTGCACTTGGGAGGCTCAGTCGCTCGACTTTGGAAACCAAACACGATCGGGAAATTGAGGTATAATTTCTCCCAATTTTGCTGTAGTTCGAGTGTTTATACGACAAGATCCTAGATATGTACGATTTGTTGTGAAATTTTTGAGAAAAAATACGAAACCCTAGAACCCTAGTTGGATCTTAACTGTGGTATCAAAGCAATTCGTGTTAAATCTCGCTCTTGGCTTCTAACTATGTAATTGGTAACTGGAATTATAGTAATTTCATGAAAATTGGACTAATTGCATACGGATTTGGGAAAATCGTGAAACCTTAATCTCTAGGGTTTCAGGTTAATCTCAATTAGGGGCCTGTTATGATTGAGTGAGTCAATTGGGGATATTAATGCTTCAATTGAAGCGCAATTGCACTTTGATTCATGTTTTGAAAATTAAAGATTCAATTTTGAGAAAGACCAAAAGGAAATTTGGGAATTTTGCTTTAGGTTTTGGGGGGTTTATTCAATTAAGCTACTATTTTAGTTAATTGGATTGATTAGTTATGTTTAATGATTCAATTAAGTTTCAGTTGAATCTGGTTATTAAAACCCCAAAATTGTTTGTTTTGGTTATGTCAAATTGAGATATATTTGGTGCTAGATTTGGAAATTTGGGGATGTTCCATGCTTCATTAATGTTTAATTACATTATAGTTTAAATTTGAACAAGTTGGGATTGAACTGTCAAGCTGCCAATTAATTTGCATCTTTTAAATTCAAGATTGCTTTATCTTGTTTTTGAGCCGTGTGCATTGCCTTTATGAATGCATTGTACTAACTTGATGCTGCAGGAAATTGAGTAGTGTGATATGTTTATTCAAATATGTTGTATTATATTTGTTGCATGTTTGTAACACGGCATGTTGAGCCATTTATTAATTCTAGCAACCTATTAAGCCATTTATTCTCTCATGGCGACATGTTAAGCCATTTGTTAATACTGCCAACTTGTTTATGCCATTTCTTTTATTGGCAACTTGTTTATGTCAATTTAGGGCTCGTGTGCCGTATTAGTTTAGATGTTAGTTTTGAGTTCATGGGATGGAGTCTTGGGAAGACATCTAACTACTCGTGAAATGGACCTGGCCATGGAGCACAAGTGATACTTCAAGATCGAAGATGTCATATTACTTAACAGAAATAATTGCGTAAGTGTAGTTTTATTTATTTTTTTATTCGTGCATTTGAATGATAGCTGCATGTCTAGGTTCGAGAATGGATGCTAACCTAGACTTAGGTTAAATAATCAAAGCACGATTCAAGTTCCAATAAAAAATAGGACGTACTGCACTTCCTACTCTATCCCTTTCAAACTATTGGAATTGGGATGATGTGATTCTACTCAGTAGTCGTCTCTCTTTACCTGTTAGGAGTTGGGGTTGTGCGGGGCATGTAGAGTGAGGTTTATCTAATAGGGCTATTGGACCGTATTCGAGCCCTAGTGCAAGATGTTGACTAGCACGTGGTGTAGTTAACAAACTAAGAGTCGTATGCGAGGCATACGATTAACCTGGATGGTTTACCTGAATAAACCCATTCCAAGTTTACGCCAACGCTAGCTTGGTTTGGTAAAAGATGAATCTCAGTCCTACTTTATGGAGGGACATGTCATATGTAGTGGGGTGTTTAGTAATATATTTTGAACTGAATGCAAGACATGAAACTAAACTGAATATTTGCACTTGTTTGATGTTTCATTGTATATGATGACTACTAAGACCCAGAATTCATACCCTCTTGCTTCTGTCCTAGAACAAAACAAGCTTAACTGTTCAAAATTCGTCAATTGGCACCACAACTTGAAAATTGTTATGAAACATAAAAGATCATGTTTTGGATACACCTTTGCGAGCACCTTCTGCTGATACTATTCCTTGTGACAAGTGAGAACTGTATGAGAAAAAGGTTGATGAGGCTAATGAGGTGAGTTGTTTTATACTTGTGTCTATGACACTCGATCTTTAAAGACGCTTTGAGGATTGAAAACCATATGATATGATACACGAACTCAAGAATATGTTTCAAGAGCAGGTGCGCTGTGAGCAATATCGTATAGAAAAGGAACTCTTTGAATGTATGATGGCTGAGGGGCCTCGGTCAGCGCCCATGTTCAAAAGCTTATGGGCCTCATAGAGCAACTTGGGAAGTTGGGCTCTGTAATAGACAGAGAACTTTGCACCAATCCCATCTTACATTCCTTACCATCAAGCTTTTCCATGTTCATCATGAACTACAATATGGCGAGAGTAGTGAAGTCGTTGAATGAGTTGCATTTGTTGCTCTCCACTGCTGAGATGTCCATCAGGTGAGCACCTGATGTGCTATCGGTTTCAGGGCAGAGCATGCAGATGAAAAAGGATAGGTACAAGGTGAAGAAAAAGGCGAAAGGCAAGGGTAATGCTCCAGCTTGGAGCAAGAGTACACCCAAGCCGAAGAAAATTTTCACACCAAATCGAACACTACTTGCTTTCACTGCAATGGCAAAGGCCATTTCAAAAGGGAGTGTCCGAAGTTCCTGGAGAAGCAAAAGGCGTTGGGAACGTCATCTTCCTCAGGTATTCATGTTGTTGAATTAATTTCGGTATGTCATCTACTACTTCTTGGGTCGTGGACTCAGGAACAGGTGTTTATATTTGTTCAAATATGCATGCACTAAAGGAAAGTAGAAGGTTGGCGAAGGGTGAAATGTAATTCAAGTTTGGCAATGGCAAGCTGGTTTCGACCGTGGCTGTTGGAGACTTGGAATTGATTTCTTCCAGTGGGCTTGTAATAGAACTGTTTCACGTATATTATGTTCTGTGTACTAGCAGAAACATTATGTCTGTATCTTGTTTGGATTTTCTTGGTTTTGAGTTTAATACAAAGAACAAATGTTGTACCATTTATCGGAATGGTTTGTTTTATGTTAGTGCTCCTTTGTTTAATGGTTTTTATGTGACTGACCATGGAACGCCGATGTACAATGTGAATACCAAACTACTCAAATCAAACAATGATAACTCAACCCTTTTGTGTTATTGTCGCTTAGGTCATATAAATGAGAATCGCATCAAGAAGCTCCAAGTGAATGAACTTCTGAATCATTTTGACTGGGAGTTAGTTGATAAGTGCGAATCTTGTTTGCTTAGGAAGATGACTGAAGCCCCTTTCAGTAAGGTCGGTGAGAAAACCACCAAGCTGTTGGCACTTTTGCACACAGACGTGTGTGGTCCTCTAGGCACAAGCACAAGAGGTGGGTATTCATACTTCATTACATTTACGATGGTTTCAGTAAATATGGCTATATGTTTCTGATGAAGCACATTTCGGAGTCATTGGAGAAATTCGAGTTCCAAAATGAAGTTGAAAATCAACTTAGAAAGAAGATTAAGACGCTACAATCGGATAGTGGCGGTAAAATACCTTAGCATTGAATTTAGAGATTATCTCAAGAATTGCAGGATTGTTCCATAGTTGATTGCACCCGGATCACTGCAATGGCATGGTGTGTTCGAGCAGAAAAACCATACATTACTTGATATGGTACGGTAGATGAAGAGTCGAGTGGATTTGCCATTATCCTTTTGGGGATATGCTCTTGAAACGACTCTTTTAACCTTGAATAGAGTTCTCACCAAATTAGTAGACAAGACTCCGTACGAGGTATGAATGGGGAGGGTTCCTAACTTGTCTTTTCTCAAGATTTGGGGTTGTGAAGCTTATGTTAGGCGATTGATCCTAAATCTGACAAATGCTTTTTTGTAGGATACTCGAGGAAAATGAAGGGTTACTACTTCTATCATAGTCGGATAACAAAATATTTGTTGCCTGACATGGTGTATTCTTGGAGGAAGAATTCCTCTCCAAAGAAAGTAGTGGAAGCAAAGTGATACTCGAAGAAATTCGAGACCAACTACGAGAAACTTTGGGTCAAACCAAAGTGGATCAAGTTCCAAGCGGGGCTATAGAACAAGCTGCACCATCGGTTAGAAGGTCAGGGAGAGTAGTCCGAGAACTTGATAGGTACTTGGGATTATATGAGATATTACTTGTCGGTGATATTTATCCCATTACATATCATGAAGTAATGTCAAGAAAGGACTTCGACGAATGGTTTGAAGCCATGAAATCCAAATTGCAATCCATGAAAGATAACCAAGTATGATACCTGGTTGACTTGCCTGAAGGGGTAGAACCCGTGAAAAACAAATGGATTTTCAAGAGGAAGGCTGACATGGCAACCCGACTGTATACAATGCACGTTTGGTAGCAAAAGATTTTACTCCAGTCGAGGGGATCGACTATGATGAGACCTTTTCACTAATTGCCAAGTTTCAACCAATTCGGATCCTTTTAGCCATTGCGCATTTCATGATTATGAGATTTGGCAAATGGATGTCAAAACTTAGTTCCTGAACTGGATTTTGGAAGAGGACGTGTACATGGTACAACCTGATGGTGTTGTCGATCCCAAAAGAGCTGAAAAGGTTTGCAAGCTTAACATGTCAATTTATGGGCTGAAGCAAGAATCTCAAACTTGGAACACGAGGTTCGATGACGAGGTCGAGAACTTGGGATTCTTAAGAAACCCAAAGGAACCTTGTGTTTACAAGAAATTGAGTGGGAGCTCAGTTGTATTTTTTGTAGTCGATGACATTCTTTTAATAGGGAACAATGTTCCCATGCTTGAATCCGTAAAGGGATCATTGAGTCTGGCTTTCTCAATGAAAGACTTGGGTGAGGCTACCTATATCTTAGTTATCCGAATCTACTATGATAGATCAAAGAGACTCATCGGCTTGAGTCAAAGTACTGAAAAGGTGTTGAAGAGATTCAACATGCAGGATTCCAAGAGAGGTTTTTCTGCCTATGTCACAT
Organism: Pinguicula moranensis; assembly: GCA_028565015.1. Taxonomy (NCBI): domain Eukaryota; kingdom Viridiplantae; phylum Streptophyta; class Magnoliopsida; order Lamiales; family Lentibulariaceae; genus Pinguicula; species Pinguicula moranensis. The sequence continues at coordinate 13,664 of JAOWBN010221854.1, read as the reverse complement.
GGCGTTTCTCTCATTATGTCTCAATGTCCTATAACACATGGGCAAAGAGAAAAGATGAGCATGATACTGTACGCCTCAGCGGTTAGGTCTATCATGTACGCTATGTTGTGCACGCACCCTGATCTATCTTATGCACTGAGCATGACAAGCAGATATCAGAAGGATCCCAGGGAGGATTACTGGACAGCTGTCAAGAATATCCTTAAGTACTTGAGAAGAACAAAGGATTTGATCTTGGTCTATGGTTGTGAAGAGCATCTCACAATTATGGGGTACTGTGATGCTAACTTTCAAACCGACCATGATGGCTCAAAATTGCAGACAGGGTACATATATGTGCTCATCGGCGGAGCATTCTGTTGGAAAAGTTCCAAACAAGATTGTACAACTGACTCTACTGTTGAAGCAGAATATATGGCTGCTTGCGTGGCAACAAGATGGGGATTTGGATACAAGAGTTTGTTGATGAGCTTGTTGTTGTTCCCAGCATTATAGATCCGATGGAACTTTATTGCGACAACATTGGACCAATTGCAAATGCCAAAGATTATAGATCCAACAAGCGCACCATACACATCAAATGCAAGTATCATGTTATTCGAGAATTCGTTGAGAATGGAGATATCAAAATGTGCAAAGTAGGTACGGACAGCAACACAACTGATCCACTGACGAAACCACTACCTTTGGCAACACATGAGAGACATGTTAGTGTTATGGGTATACGTTGCATGAGAGATTGGCTCTGACATGATTGTATATGACATTATAGGGTCTAGTGCTCGATTGACTCTAGTTCAAGTGAGAGATTATTGAAAAGGTGACCTAGAGCACAAATATTTTAATGGTACACTTGTTGGTTTTGTGTATTAAATGATTTATGTCATTTTGTTCCTCGAGTTTTATATGTTGCATGGATCATTCGAGTTGAGGACTCGATTTGTGAGACTCCATGAATGATAACTAAAAAGTCTAAATAACTTCCTACTCTTGTATCGTTAGCACGGAGCACTAGATGATTATAATGACTAACATGTGGATTAATGCATGATCATATTTTACAGCTCATTGATACGAGATATCTATTTAATCACATGGATATGTGTGTACAGGATACATAGTATTGGACATGACCCAAATTGACTTGATGTATGTATTGTGTTTATGTCATCAGTGATATGAATCCTTGCTGAACTTGTGACAAGACTCTACAACTAGATCGATATTTCATGAAAGAAAGAGGACAATTTTCTTCTAAAGCCCGAAGAACACCTTGTGTCCAACCAACGAAAGTCACAATTTTTATAAGAATAAAAGATGCCACAAAAAACACCCTGAATGTGTTGAATTACCAGCCAATAATCGAATGATAAGTCCACATGATGCCACTTAACTCAAAAGAGAAAAAATAAATCGAAGAAGGTTTTAAACCAAAAGAGAATACAAACTCTCATAAAACTCAAAAATCAATTGTGTATTATAATGAGGGTGTTTTCCATTTTATATAGAGGTAGGGGAACGTGTTTAGGTGTCCTAGAAAGCATTAAAAAGGTATCCTAGTTGACAAGAACAACCCTAGTTTAGATGAGTGAAAACTAAGTAATAACCTAATCTAAAACACTTGGATAATCTTTGTGAATGGAATTTTCTTATCCACCTTGATCTTGTCTCTACTTGTTTCATCTTAATCTTATCCAAATGCTCTTTGTCTCTATCTTGTCTCATCTTCATTTCCAAAGGGCATAGGATTCATTTTCGCTTATTTGAAAATGTCTTGTTTGGCTTTCTCATGGCTCGTAGGCTTGAGGGTCGTGGCCCCTCTTCTTGGGCTCATATTTGGACCAAGTTTATGTGTTTTCATTGGCTATTGGGCCCATTTATATCATTTTGTGGGGCTCAAATGTGTCAAATGTAGTGGATGCAACCCATATTTCATGGATCAATCCATTTAAGGTTTCTTTGAGCTTCATAATCCTTGTGTTCGGCCCATATATCATGCTCAGACTCCTTATTCGTCTAGGACTCCTTGTTGGAATAAGAATCCTTGTTGGATTAAAACTCCTTTTTGGAATAGGATTCCTTACCGAGTTAGAACTCCTTATTGAGTTAAGACTCCTTTCAGGGTTAGGATTCATTGTTGGGTTAGGACTCATTGTTGGAATAGAATTCCTTGTCAAATTAGGACTCCTTACTGGAATAGGATTATTTACCGAGTTAGAACTCCTTGTTGAGCTAGGACTCCCTCTGGGGTTAGGACTCATTCGAGAACTAGGACTCTTTGGAATTCACCATCCTACCCTCTAAATGCGTCTTGGGCATCGAACACCTCAAACATCTTAATCGGTCACATTCAAAGATTTGATTTTGTAACTTGTACCTAGGTTCACTTTATACTCTCTCTCTTGAAAAGGATTTGTCCTCAAATCTGAATCTACATCAAACGGAATTTTATTAGTACTACTAAAACTCATGTGATCACTATACTTACCTAATAAATCAAGCTTTGAAGATGTATCTCATCAAAGTAGGACACTTGAACGCCATTTAACATGTTTTCAATGCACTATCCTCTTGAATCCCATGTTCATGCTACTTTTAACGATTAGTTGCCCCTTCTCATGAAAAAGTTTTGTCTTTTTTTTGCTATCTAAGCTCACACATACTCTCAAAAATAGGAAGTTAACTCTACTTGCAACAATATCTGAAATCCAAAAGTAAATTCAGTTAATGAAAACTTAGTTGCAATATGTAGCACCCAAGTAGAAGAAAATAATGAATCAATTCCTATATTTTTTCATGAAATATCCCAAAAATAATCCAAATAATGTGCATGCTTCCAGGCAATAATCCATGGTATGTCATCCAATCCAAATTCATTAAAGAATAATTCAAACATGCGTGAATTTCCAACGAATATCAGAGGATATATGATGCAACGATCATGCTCAATTCCTAACATTGTGACACCTCAACATGTTCGATCAAACACTTACCATGTACTTCAAGCAACAAGAATGTATCATGATGGAATTCATCACATGCAAGTATATCATCAATTTTAAGATCGTGGGAATCTAATTTCTTGATGTAATCACAACTAAGGAATGTAGTATCAATCATAAAAAATAGTTCACACTTTGAAAGTTTTGGCACATATAATTCGTTGCCATAAATTTGAAATCTATTATGCCTCTTAATTATCATTATTTTGCATGCATCAAACACATCAACACAATTTGAATTTCTAGCAAACAACTCATTTTTGTTTTCAAATCCAAGTGATATCAATTGCACAGAGGAATTCATATGCAAACTCAATGTATAAACTTGGAAAGGACACATAGATATGCTCAATGCACGTTCCCTAGATAGAAGCATATCAAACGATATACGTGCATCTCCAAAATCAAATACCTAAGCATAATAATCTTGAAAATATTTTCAATCAACCAATTGTGTATCTAATAAGGAACGTGGATAATACCTTAGGGACAATGCACCTTTCAGCTTAACATCCTTACCTAGATATGCACATGGTTTTGTGCACTCAAACACTTGCCACTTCTCAAACGATCCATCTTCTTGCATCTGAAGCGCTTTGATCATCTCGTGTTTGCTCCTATGCACACCATTATCTTGATCAAAGACTCCAACCACGACCTCAATAGGCTCATTCTCTTGGATGGATAATATATTGCAAGGCTTCTCAAATTCCTGTAGAAAAGAAACAACTTCACTAGGTGGGGTACCGGCAAGTTTGTTAGTAGATAACAAAACCTCTTTGTATGTATATAAAATTATAGGCTCAAAAGGAATAGAAAATCTTGCACCATCACTATTTTGGGCAATAAGTATTTCGCTCTTTCTCTCATTCTATTTTTCCTCACTTTGGCACAAAAATTATTATTTTTCACTCATTTTTTCTCTCAAGGCCTCATTTTCTCTCATATTTTCAATCTCTTTTTTATTTTCTCTTATCTTTTCAATCTATTTTTCTTTTTCTTTCACCATCTCAATCTCTTTTTCTTTTCTTTCTCATATTTTCAATCTCTTTCTTTTTCTCTCATCATCTCAATCTCTTTTTTTTTCTAGACTTTCACTAACTATTACAATTTCAGAATTGATGTTTTGTACATTGAGACCGTGCTTAGTTTTTACAATTTGTACATCTTCTAATTGAATATTACAAACACTCTCAAGAGGTGGTATATACCTCATGGGTGGTATGACATCTATGATTTTTACCTCAAGATCGTGTGTTGCTTCAATGACTTGCACCTTTTCTTGTTGAATTTTACCAACAATCTCGAATGATGTTACCTTGTTTGATTGTGATGTTACACTAATTGTATTTTTCTTCCTCCTAGGCTTCCTTTGAACGTCCAACTCTATCTCCTTACCATTTGGACATTGAATGAAGGTGTGTTCATATCCTTGGCATGTGGTGCACCTGATATCACGAGCAAGAATTCTAGAAGGTGTAGAATTACCAGGAGAAGTGACATTAGTTATTTTAGCCTTCTTTGGAACATCCATTGGTGAATTATTTTCCCATGGTGGTCCCTTTCATACCTTAGGTGATCCTTTCATGACCAGCCTTATGATCTTTTTGAGCGTGTACATCTTTCCCTCTATTCTTGCTAACGCTTTTGTCAGCTCTGTGTAGAGTACATTAAACTCATGTTGATTAAGTGAGTTAACCACGTTATTGTCTTTGGTAGACATGTTGTACCTGCAAGGAAAAGGTTAGTAAACGAAACATACATCACGTGTATGCACTCAAAGGTGTTCATTCAAACACTCTTGTATCACTCAATTAGGCTTTTACCCTCTCTTGAACCTTACCACTCTGCCTTTTACCTCTCAAGTATTTTCAGTATGATTTTAGCCAACTTCAACTCAAATCTCTTATCAAAACAAACAATAATCGTAGAACGATTGGAACTTGATTCAAGATTTAAATTATAGAAGAAGGACTTGAAATTTTGAACTCCAAAGACTCCTTAGGCTAATAGGACTCCTACATTGATCCAACAACTAGAAACAAAGTCAAATTCAATAATTCTATGGCCTCAAGAATTGTAAAGAACTCAAAATTGAATAGATCTCTTGCTTATTGCAATAATTTTCGATGAAGCGCTATTTTAGGCCTTGAAATCTTGATTTTTTTTTCTTTTTAATTTTTTTTTGAAGAGGCCATGCTTCGACTTTTGAATCTAAATATTTTTTTTTAAAATCAGCAAAGTTACAACTCAAAAAGTGAAGAACAACACAAAATGTTAAGGATAAACTATCAAGCAATTTTTTTCCTCAAAGTTATAGATAGTTAAGCAGCCTGAATGTTGAATAATAGGGGCAAAAACGTCCAAACCTTGCTTAATACCAAATAATATGAATTCTTGTCAAATTTGTGACAAAACTCCACAACTAAATCGATATTTCAAGAAAGAAAATGGACGATTTTGTTGTTTGTAACGCCTGAAGAACACCTTGTGTCCAACCAACAAAAGTCAAATTTTTTGTAAGAATAAAAAATGCCACAAACAATCCCTTGAAGGTATTGAATTACCAGCCAATAATCGAATGATAAGTCCAAGAACACGAACTCAAAAGAGAAAAATAAATCGAAGAAGGTTTAAAAACAAAAGAGAATACAAACTCTCATAAAACTCAAAATCAATTTTGTATTATAATGAGGGTGTTTTCCCCTTTATATAGAGGTAGGAGAACGTGTTTAGGTGTCCTAGAAAGCATTAAAAAAGGTTTCCTAGTTGGTAAGAACAATCCTAGTTTAGATAAGTGAAAACTAAGTAATAACCTAATCTAAAATACTTGAGAAGGAACAAAATGAGCTATGAAGAATGAAAACATTACGATAGAAAATGATTTATGGCACTCGACCGTTCACTTCGTTCCCAAATCCCAACTCCCATGTTCTTTACTTTTTATTACTAAAACAGGACTCGGGCCTGTCCCCTTTTAAATGGAGATGGGCCCGGGCCCATCCCGAAGTGGGTTTGGGACATGGGCATCCTGAATCCCATTTTTAGTATGGGATTCTGGACTCGGAATAGCCCAAGGTGCGACAACTGTTTGCCCACTCCTAATCTCATGGATCAATCCATTTATGGCTTACTCAAACTTAAGGGTGCTTCTTTGGGATTTTCGATCGAAAATGGCCATTTCCATTTTCGTTTCGAACTCAGTTCGGAAGAAAAATTTCTTGTTCTACTTATGTTCCAAATCCCTATTTTTGTTCTAGTTCGGAAATGGGAATCAGAAATGGAAGCAAAAATTCCGATTTTCCAATTAGATGCCTGAAATGGCAATGGCAATGGAAATAAAAATGGAAATTTCCATTTCCGATTTTTGAATAAACATTTCAAAAATTCCTGTTCTATTTTCGAAAAATGTAATTACCACTCAACAAAATTGTCTACTTTTTTCAAAAACAAGACATGGGATGGAAACCTATAGGACTCAAATTTTTCCCCATTCTTTTGTTGTTTTCTTTTTTTTCTCTTGTTGAATTAAAAATGGGTATTTGTATATTATATGTATCATTGGCTTGTTTAATGTGTGCTAAGAATGCAAGAACTCGTGTATCTTAACATGGGATCGATATGATGAGTGACATTTAGCTTCGGAATCTACAGGATAGTATATTGGCACTACCTCAATCTTTGGAAACTGTTTTTATGCTCTATTCATCAACTTTCGGTTTCCACTGTTTTAAAAACCTACAACTTAGCTCCACCAACAAAAACTCTCAGAATACAATAAATTTGCTCTTCCCTTAAACAAAATTTTCAATTGATAAGCTCGGTTTAAAGCTAAAACCATGCCATCCAGTTCAGAGAGAGCTTCACTTTTCCTCGTCCTGGCTCAGGCCTCAGGGACACATGATTCCCAGTATGGGGAAAAATGTAATCAAATTTTTAAAGAGAATCTAAAATGACAAACAGGATATTGCAATCAAAGATCAACTAGAACCATCTTCCTCATTAATGATCAAGATACTTCCGTCATTATATTTGGATTGCGTTCTAGTGCTGCACAAATAAATGAACGAAACCCTAAACCCTAAGTTGCCGAAAATAGTTGCTAACATCTGTTGCCACTATTGCCGTTACCTCATGGGGGGTGCCCGCCTTCTTGTTGCCTCTACAACATCTCATTCTCTGAATCGTAAAGGTGATCTCCAACGCTCATTTACGGAAATAGAATTCCTGCTTGTAATTAAGTTAAGACATAAACAGTTTAGTATGGTAAGTTGTTAGATAGGTAAAAACACAATATCACTTGTGTCGAGTTCATATATCTCAACATTCTATGTTTTATTGCAATGCAAGAGCACTTATTCTTTTTCTTTCATCCAATTTTGTGCACATATCAGAGACTCTACCATTTTTGGTGCAAGTGAACTTCTAAATACATTAAGAACTCGTCCACTTGTGCTAAAGGCTGATTCTGAAGACACGGTTGAGATTGGTATTGCTAGGATATCTCTCGCCATTCTCGCAAGCACAAGAAACTTATTTTGTTTCACTTTCCACCAGACTAATACGGTGCATGGATTGTCAGAGTCTTCGGGTCCTTCACTTAAGTACACCTCCAACTCACTTTGTTTGCTGAATTGCGTTGTTCGAATCATATCTTTCCATGCCTGTATTTTGGGATTCCTTTCTGAAGTACTTGATGACCCAACCTGGCTTGTAGAAGAGGAAGATGTACCGTATAATGAATTATACTGAGCAAAGAGATCTTTTACTGTTTGTTTTGCCAACTCAACAGCTTTTGTCTCAAGGCTCATAATCTGTTGCAAAAAGAATTCGAACCATTGAAGCTTTCACTTCGGTTCAAGTATCGTTGCAACCAGTAAGAACCTAATCAAATTCGAAACATAAAACAGTTAGTATCTTTCGATGTAATGCATGAAAAACTAATAATAACAATTAAAATAAATTATAAGAATAATACCTATTGAACCTAAGGGCCAGATCTTCATTCGTAAACTCTCCCCAATACTTCAAATATTTGTCATTCATTCGTATCGCCATCTAACAAAAAAACTGATCATTGCTATGCATGAAGGTATCTAGCTCAACCCTGATATTAAACAACTCCTAGAAAAATAGATGAGCAGTACATATCTTGTTAGGTAGAGAATGTAAGTGTAGCATCATAGAATACCATCAAGAAATTAATGAAAATCAAGACACGATCCCAATCAGTCGTGTTAGGACACCCCCACCACATAACTATTGTTCCCTTCCACCCTCTTTTCCATGAGATAGCTTAGAAGGCCAACTTCATGTACCAACATCTGAAAGGCTTCTCGATGTTGTACCACAGATTGTAGCATAATATAGGTGGAATTCTACCTACTCTCACAATCTAACTGCACAAGCCAGATCCACCTACCTTTCCAACATAAGACTTGAACTGCTCTCCTCGATGAGGTGACAACTTCACCCATTTTACCATGAATCTCATTCTCAACACGGAACGGTCGAGATCCTTGAATCCTTGTTGAACAATCAGGTTTAAGATGTGGCCTGCGCACCTCATGTGTATGTTCTTGTGGTCATCTATTATTCCACCCTCTACGTATCCAAACTTTTGGATATGCCTATCTCTGAGATCTTTCAGCAATGTATTATTATTTGAGGCATTGTCCACTGTGATAGTCAAAACATGTTCAATGCCCCAGTCGCTTAGTATATTTTCCAATACCAACGACAATGTCAAGCCTGTATGAGCAGAAATAAATGAACATAAGTTACGACATATACAGTTTAGTATGTTAAGACATACAAAAATGAAAAACAAAATATCTCTGTGACTAATAATGACAAACCTAAATGAACATTGATTGTTCTGAACCCAATAGTCCTCGTGTAATTGCCATTGGTGGTCTATAAAATGTGCGGTTACGCACATATAGACCATATTTTGAATCGATGTCCACGTATCAGTCACCGAACATACACGTGGACTTATTTGTTTGACTAAATTCTTCAATAAATCTTTTTCAGCCACATAAACTCCCAAACAATCTTTCGCAACGGTATACCTAGAAATCCTGTTGAACCTTGGTTCAAGAATCTTCGAATACTTCCTAAACCCATACTTCTTAACCAACATGAACGGTAGCTCATCTTCAATGAGGAATTCAGCAAGTGACCGTCGAATTCTTTGTTTCAAGTTTATTCAATCTTATGTTTCCCAACCCTGCACCAGAGGAAGCATCGAAACTCAACTTCGTTTGGTATTGATCAATGGTGGGCTGATTCGCCTGGCTTGGCACAGAACAATTATTATTGACATGGTGCCACAAACTGGACGTTACAGATTTCTTACTGCAGCAGCCCACTCTTGTCTTGCAATGATTACAATCTATCACTTCTATACCATCTGCAACATATACCTCACCAAAGTGTTGCCACACCAGAGACCGCTTTTTAATTTTTCTTTTTTTGGAAGGTGAAAGTGTTAATGTTTCCAAATATTCAGCTTCTAGAAAGCCAAGTTTGAAATAATAGGACAAGAAGAAGTGGCAGCTCTTTTTCCTTTCCCACGATTCATCTGCTAAGTTGAAATTAATAAAAGTAAATTAAAAGGATAAAAACAAGTTAGAATGAACACAACAAGTTAATAATAAATCCATCAGTACCTGAATGTTCAATGTTGCTACTTGCAAGAACTATAATTAGTACCTGGAGTTAAGTAACTTCACCATGCGTTTAGGAGTTGAAACTAAAAATAGCTTCTACTTCTGTCAAAACATATAATTGATGCCAAGGAATGAATCTATAACTGGCAAAGTTATTGATGTGGGTCAAAAGGGAAACAACAGGTAGGGTTTGAAATCCTCAAATGAAAACAGTGGCTGCGCATACCACATTTGAAGGTAGTAAAAACTCGGATGATGTTGAGCTCGAAAAAGTTAGATGATATAATAGCAGGGGCAAGTAGAAAATTGAAGATCGTTTGCAGCTTCAAATTTTAAACTGGCCTAGGACTTAAACACAGATCTGAAGGCAATGATATACTATGCTGAAATCTAAGGTTTCCTAGGACCAGCAAAGATTAAACATCAACAGAAGAGGCATTTTGGGTAATACCTAACTCAGCATAGACTAAACACACATCTCAAGGCATTTTGGGTAATACCTAACTCAGCAAAGATTAAACACACATCTCAAGGCATTTTGCCACTTCTGAAAATACCTAATTAAATAAGAATTCGAAACCCATTTTGAGTTCAGAATTACATGATTACACAAAACCCTAAATAAGAATTAAATGATTACACACTTTGAAATTCAAACCCTAAATAAGAAAATCCTAATTTGAAAATGACGAAATCAAGACATACAAAACAAATCATGAGTCCCAAACCTTACGATGAGTATTTGTTGCGAATGCACTGCGGCCTGCAGGAGGAAGACTTCAGTTTGTGGTTGCTGTGGGAGGAAGAGTGACCTCGAGTGGAAATGACTGTGGGAGGATTGAAAACAGAAATGAGTCCACTGGAAGGCTTAAAACTAAAAATTGTTTTAGTTAAAAACCCTAAAACGAGTTCACACCGCACGCGAAGTTAAAAAAAATGTTATTTCAAATATTCCATTTCCATTTTCGATTAAATTCAAATTCCGAGTATGGAAATCGAAAATTTTCATTTTCGATCACCTATTTCCATTTTCGTTCCAAACTCAATTCAAAAGAAAAAATTTATTCCATTTCCGTTCCATTATACCGAATAATACTTTGGAAACATTATTTTCGATTTTCAAATAAACACCCCTACATACATTCCCCCGACAAGAACTTGACAACCACCACTTGACAAGCTCATCCTCCTCGCGTACCAAAGAAGATAACAACCAACCGCCATCGCCCACAAGTGAGGTATCTGGTTAATTGTCATATCCATAAGAAAATATTGATATGCCTTGTACAGACTCTATTAATAGGTTGTTTGGCTAATGAGAAAGATAAACAATTCTTAGAGAATACAGTTCAGTATACTTTATACTTTTTTTCTTTTTGTCACTTCTCTCTAAAAATTGTATGGTATGAATCAAGGAATTCGCGAAACACACATGCGCACCCATCGCACCTTTTTACTTGGCTTCATCATTGGCATTGTCCATGGAGAACATTTTGCATACCCATTGATAAGTTCTTCCTGCTATAAACTCAGGATGGTGGGAACACCCCCACCGAGAAACACACCTACTACCCTAGCGAAGGGCAAGATCTGGCGAGAAAACCTAGAAGAAATCTTGTCCTCAAAGAAGGGCAACCCAGCAAAAATGAAGGACATCCCAGACTAACCCAACACAGGGAGGGAAACTCAATTATTCGTGACATTGTCGCACCGAGGGGAACCAACATAAATCTCAAAGAGATGACAACACCAAGAGAGCGTATTGCTGGCAAACACTTGCAAAATGACCAATTTCAACCCCCGGGTGGGGAAGCCCTGGTACAAAACTCCTCTCCCTTCTTCTCTTACTAGAAGTCAAGCAAATGGAAGGAGAATATGTGACCAGCTACACGGCCACTTCATGGCGGCGTCTAGAACCATCCTAGAGCTTAGTACCCAAAATGAAACCTCATAGAAGCAGAAGTTGTGTGGCCATGCCTCAAATCCGGCAACAAAGAAAGAAGATGTTCCAACACCAACGGCCAACATGATCATTGGGGGATTCGCATGAGAAATCTCATGAGGAACTTAAAGAAGGCCACCAGAGGAGAACCCAACCTGGCAGGAACATGGGTGTCCCTTCAAGGCATTGTATAGGTGCACTTCGGGAAAGAAGAAATACAAATGACCTCCCAAAGTAATGCCTATGGTAATCACGGCCAAGGTAGGGAAGTTCAACGTAAAGAGAGTCATGATTGATCAAGGGAGCTACGTCGACATACTATCCTATGGCGTCCTAGACCAGATGGGTTGGGGAAGGACCGCGTTGGAGATAGTCACCACGCTACTAATGGGGATCGATGAGAAAGAGGTCAAATCCACGGGAGTTATCGAAGCGCTCGTTGTATTGGGATGAGGCGCAATAACTACCACATAGGTTGTGCGCTTTGTAGAGGTCCGAAACCATTCTACTACAATGCGATACTTGGCAGACCCAGCTTGCACTAGTTCTAATCCATTGGGTCGACCTACCTTTAGCTCATATAGTTCTCAAGCCCAGACGGAATAGGAAAAATGAAAGCACAAAATCTTTGCTTCTTCCAACCTCCGGCGTGGACGCTCAAAAGTATCTCAAGGAGGGAGCAAAACATCCTCCTTAAGCCATCGGCAGAGAAGATAACAAGCAACCCCCATCTCCCATATTTGGGATATATGGTTAATTGTTATATTTATAGGAAAATATTGATATATCCTTGTACAAACTCTATAAATAGGTTGGTTGGCTAATGAGAAACATAAGCAATTCTTGTGGAATACAGTCGAGGATACTTTATAGAGATTGGATTAATCAACCCTAAATCCTAAAGTTTAAATGCATACAATTAAGAAAACAAAAGTTTCATTTAGATTGGAGGATCTTCTATATTATTGTTATGTTGTGTAAAAATTCTCTAATGCATCTTTTGACTTAAAAATAAGCAAAAATCATTTTCATGTATTTTAAAAGTCAACATATGCTTTTGATTCTATATTTTTAAGCAATCACGAGTGTTTCAAAGAAGGTGCAATCAAGCAATGTTTCCAAAACTCTATGTAGAGTGACCTTATCAGGTGATTTTACTTTATTTTACCAAAATAAAGTAATTGGATCAATTAAGATTGTCAACAGCCAACTTCTACCTTATTGCTGGAAAAATAATTTACTTCAATAACCATATCAATAAGTATAATTGTTTTCCATTCCATTTTTACCATTTCACCTTTTTCACTCAAACAAATTCTGAAAATAATACCCCTCTCTCTCGCCTATGACCACAATTGTTTATAGAGAATAAATGAATTATTTAATACTAATAATTGTAATATAAACATATAAACTAAATAAATTTGCAACATTAGAACCATGTTGATCAAAAAATTAAAATTAGGTCTCTTTATTACTTCTCAATTAATTAGGTCTCTTTATCATTTCTCAATTAATTAGGTCTCTTTATCATTTCTCAATTTCGTTATCTGTTACGTAATCAAACATATTTGCGAAGTAAAGCTCAAAAATATAGGTATACAAATGACTTTTGTAATAAGTTCTCTTTTTTTGGGTAAGCGCAATTAGTTCAATTTGTACAATGTTTACAAATATCACCCAAATTTTCTTTTAAGCTTAGGAAAAAAGCTTTTATATATATATATATATATATTGAAGTTTATTTACTGTCGTCATCAATTACTGTAACAAACTGGTTGCATCCAAGCTGATTGATTGAAGCGTGACACTTCCCAGGCAAGAAATGGCGCCGTCAGTCGTCAGCAGTAAGCGCCAAGCACACACAGAAACAGAACACTCCAAGTCCGTCCGTACATCCAGTTCTTCTCAAAACCTGTGAACTATTTTTCGCCAAGACCTCACCAAATAATCCATCAGACAAGAACGAGACCAATCAGAACTCGACACCATATCCTTGAGAAACCACCTGGTTCCCTGACCACAACGAGTGTGCATGCTTTAATC